>JARQOC010000006.1:430630624-430735923 GCA_033576535.1 Allobates femoralis
GAGCAAGAATAACCAATATGTTAGTCAGGCATACTTGGGTGATAGGGTCTCCATACAGTAGAAGACAATATTACCTGCAGTCAGTCATCATCCAGCAAGGGGACCCCTTGGTGCCCCACTCGTTACGTCATAAAAGTGACTTCATCAGGGAAGTCTCCTTTTCTCCTGCAGCTAATGTGAGAGATTTTAATAATGTCAGGCAATTGCTATTTGAGCACTGTCCTTGATATATTCCTTAAAGGTTATGAGTGATAAATTCTAGGACAATGAGATCTAACTTCTTTGCCAGGGTTTGGCAGTTGGTGTTAGGGTACCCTATCACACCTGGTGACATCGCCGGAGATATCGGTGGCGACGCATGGGAGCGCGCACGTTTTTGGCACCCCGCCAGCGTCGGCGTTGCATGTTTACATGCGGTGATACCTCCGGCGACGCACCGGTGATGTTACAGGCGACATCGCCGCTGGGGAGTCCACAAACCCCAGCGGCAATCCTGTAACATGGGCTCCCATCGCCTGTAACATCGGTGATCACCATGTTACATGGGGCGATGTGTACACATCGCCCCAGAGTGCTCGCCTGGTTTCAGAGCAGTGCTGCGAAACCAGGCGACCACTCTCAGCTGAATTTTCGGCACTAAATTGCCTCTTTACACGGGGCGTCATCGCCGCTGATAGGCCACGCCCCTGCATCGCCTAAGAAATCGCCGCCGATGTCTCCAGGTGTGACGGTACCCTTAGTGTTGTTGGTTTTAGATGAAGTAGAGGGGCACTGTCATGCTGGAGGCAATGCGTGACATGGACACAGGGACCAATGGTGTCCAGCGCGCTACACAAAACAACAGACGAGGAGACACTGAGGGGGACAAATACAGTGGAGTACCCTGCTCATAGGGAACGGGAAAGAGGTGACCTCCTGTACTCACCTGTCACTGTGACCTGAACTCCCTGCTGTCCCTATATGGGTTCTTTCACCCCATCACCAAAAAAGATACCTAGTCCCTCGCTGGCCCTGATGTTAGCCCTCAAAAGGAAAATGGCTGGCAGGAGCACTAGTCCCCACCACTGCACTAAAAATCAACAAGAGGGGAAGACAGACCGAGGAACTACAAGCAACTTCACGTCTGCTGCCATGCTCCTTGGCAGCAGATGGTTTGGCAGTAGTCAGCTCTCCAAATTAGCACCTTCTCCACAGGTAGTGTAGCGCCTAGGCTTTGGGGTACTCGGGTGTCAGACGGCAAGGGTTAACTGCTGTGTCACGGCGGATGGCTACCGCGCCTGACCTGTCCTGAGGTATCTTTTGAAAAGGGGGAGAATATTTACAGGGGACTATTTACAAAGTTTGTTGTCGTGACTCCACCTGTAGTTTCTGGTGAGTTGCACCAGCGCCACCACAGTCCGCCAGAGGTAGATGGTATCGCGGCTAGGATGGTGTAGTCCTCCACAGGTAGGACTGGACCTCCGGGGCAGAGTTTCTGTAAGGTAACAAGTCAGTGGCGCACCCAGAAATTTCCCAAGGTAGGGGTCCAAGAAACACACACCGGCCCTGAAAGGGGGGTGTCATCCCCCAGCGGGGTTCCGAGGGGCAAAGCCCCCGGTGGGGGGGATTGGGGGAGCGAAGCCCCCCTAAAAGCAGCCTCTTTTGTGGGCCCTTGGGTGCTGTGTAATTGTTCCTGTCTCCTGACATAGGGGCCCAGCTCTTTGTGTACTGCCACTTCTCAGGGCCGTCCAAAGGGGGGATCCAGCCACGTAGGTCCCCCCCCTTGGGTGTGCCTATGTAACAAGTACAAAAGGAAATGCAACAGAGTCAAGTTCACTTCTCTCCAGGTACTTTACTGGAAACTTTAGCAGCATTTGTTACAGTCCTCAGTTCAGCATTCAGATGTTATAACGGGTGGCTGCAAGCGGATCCCAGGTGGTATGATGTTGTCCTTCCTGTGTTTTCCTTCCTGTCTCCCAGTGGTTATCTGAAGCCCAGTGACCTGAAATCAGCCGGACCTCCACTCTTCCTCTCACCCTTGCTCCCGTCGGATAACCTTCTGCTGGCCGACCGCTGAACCATCAAGCGGTGCCTGGTACTCTCTTTTGGTTGCTTAGGTGCCTGGGGTGAATTGTAGACTCCTCAGGACTCTGGATTTTCTCTGGTACTGAAGTATCCCACAGGTGCGGGCTCCGGGACCCATTAAACTGTCCCGGATAGACCTCCTCAAGTCCTCCTTTCCCCAACTGGCTGTTCTCTCCTGATACCTTTCTTCTACTCCCTTCTCTCTCCTTCACAGAGGTCAAAAGCCCCTCTTCCTCCACTCACTTGGAGGCAAAGACCTCCTTGTTCCCCCTAGAGGTGGTTTTTGGTCCCTCCCGGGTACCCTAGTAATCTAGTGTGGGAGTGTGGGTTATGGGTTCCACCCACCATCCTAGGGTCTGCTTGCAGCTGGAGTATCTACACCATTTTTACGGGTGCAGTACCCCTCTGTGACGCCTGCATAGTGGGGCACCACATACCCCCTTGATTGAATATACTCGTCCGCGAGTATTGGTACCTGTCTACCGGGAAGTGAAAAACATTTTTATCTTTATCAATACCAACGGTTAGCTATATACAATTAAGCATGTTTAGGTTTTCTTCCCATTATTGGGAGGCACTTTCTTGGAACGTTTCACATATACACACACTGCAGTAACTAGTTACTAGACTTCACAGTCCTCGGATCAAGCTCTTATTCTCCGGTTGTACTAACTGCATATAGACATTATTAACTCGGCCCAATGGGGACCGGTACTAACTATGCGGGCCCAGCGTTAATGCATTGTCCACCACAGTCCAGTGTGTATTATCACCGCTGGGCCGCGATTCACTCAGCACACACCATTAATAAATGGGGAAGAGGAAAGTTCCAATGGAAAAGTTCAAAGTAAAGAGTCACTAAGTCCTCAGCCGAGGACATACTCAGGGGGAGAAAACTCACCTTATTCTTGGGGCTTGCTGATAGGGGAATAAAAGGGTCTATCCACAATGCAACATCTCTGTAACGGGAGTCTTTTGCAATTAATGGGGGTTATCTGCACATCGGGAAATCCGTATTGCGAACCAGCCTAAAGGGCCGGGGTACCGTTTGTATGTGACTTGCTCACCTCTATATAAGTCCCAATTTGGGTGTCCTTTGCGTAGGTATGACTCCACATCTCGCCGGGAGAAAAATACGTCATCCAAAAGTCCGGGTTCCCGTAAGAATCCCCAACCGTCTTCCTGATAAACGGAGACAACAGTTCCTAATCGGCGGAGTTCTAATGGAAGCGGGGGCTGGGCTCTTGCTTCCTCTCGGAGTCGCCTTGTTGCCTGTTCACGTTGGTACCACTCCTCTCTTCTTCTTTGTCTCTCCACTTGGTCCCTTTTGTCCACAGCGGGTCGGGAACGTTGTAGTGACTGGTACTGTGGGGGTGGTGAGTTGCTGGGACTCGCGGTACAACTTGTGTCTCTGCAGAGCTCAATATGGCGGGGTCTCCTCGCCGGTGCCGCTGCCACGCGGTCCACCATGTGGCTTCTGGAGTGCTCCCTCCTGAGGCTCCCTCTGCGTCCTCCGGTTCCTCGTCGTTAAAGTCATCATCATATTCCTCCTCCACTTCAACGTCTGGTGCGGTGGGGGACGTCCGCGCTGCCTCAAGCTGGAGACAACTGTTGGCCCGGGACGGCGGTGAAGTCGGGGGTTCTGTTTGAACTCCCATGTCCCAGGTCTGGACGGGTGGTGCAACGGGTGGTAGAGAGGCACGGTATTCCTTAACTGTGCGTTCGGCCACTGCCGCATCTCGCGCTTCGCGGTCCGTTCTCATGGAGGACAGTTCATAAGTTTGCTCTGCACTCCACCGCCGGCACACCCACGCCAGGGCCTCTTCCATCTCCTGGCGGTGCTGTCCAAAAGCATCCCGCCAGTAGTCGGCACCCCCCTCCGAGGTCAAGAGGGCCGCCGCCGCCGGAGGTAGATGGTATCGCAGCTAGGATGGTGTAGTCCTCCACAGGTAGGACTGGACCTCCAGGGCAGCGTCCCTGTAAGGTAACAAGTTCATGCAAAAGGAAATGCAGCAGAGTCAAGTTCACTTCTCTCCGGGTACTTTACTGGAAACTTTAGCAGCATTTGTTACAGTCCTCAGTTCAGCATTCAGATGTTATAACAGATAGCTAACGGGTGGCTGCAAGCGGATCCCAGGTGGTATGATGGAACCCTTGGTGTGTGCCTTCCTTCCTGTTTTTCCCTTACTGTCTCCCAGTGGTTATCTGAAGCCCGGTGACCTGAAATCAGCCGGACCTCCACTCTTCCTCTCACCCTTGCTCCCGTCAGATAACTTTCTGCTGGCCGACCGCCGAACCATCAAGCGGTGCCTGGTACCCTCTTTTGGTCGCTTAGGTGCCTGGGGTGAATGGTAGACTCCCCAGGACTCCAGATTTTCTGTGGTCCTGAAGTATCCCACAGGGACCTGTCGAAGATAGACCTCCTCAAGTCCTCCTTTCCCCAACGGGCTGTTCTCTCCTACTCCCTTCTCTCTCCTTCCCAGAGACCAAAAGCCTCTCTTCCTCCAATCACTTGGAGGCAAAGACCTCCTTGCTCCCCCTAGAGGTGTTTTTTGTTCCCTCCCGGGTACCCTCCCACCGTGTAATCTAGTGTGGGAGTGTGGGTTATGGGTTCCAACCACCATCCTAGGATCTGCTTGCAGCTGGAGTCTCTACACCACTTTTACTGGTGCAGTACCCCTCTGTGACGCCTGCATAGCGGGGCGCCACAGTAGCCAGGCGAGGAATGAAGTTTAATCACCAGCAAAGGATGCTGGAATCATGTGACTATATAAAGGGGATGGGAGTGATCGCAAAGTAGACACAACTGGCCAAAGAGCTCACTAGCTTGCTAGCAACAGAAACTGACATTAACTCCTACACTGCCAAAGGAAAGAAACACATTTAATATGAAGTCTCAATACAGAAATTCCCTTGTCATATCCTTAAGCTCATAACTGAGCAGGATAGTAACTGAAAGGGCCACTTAACATGGTGGTTATGGTGGTCTCCGCAAGGATTCCACCCATGGCTAGGTCCTTCCTTGGAGGGATATCTGGCTAGTCCCGTGTTTGAGACTCTTAAACGAGGCTCCACATATTCTATTTGCATATTCAATACAGAAATGAGACACAGGTCCCCAAACTGTTACAAGTCTCCAAAGCAAAAGGGACCATGGTGACAGGCGCGTGCTCTACAGTCACTGCATTGTAATTTCTCCTAGCCATTATCTTGTAGCCTATGACTACAGCCGGTCCTTTGTGACAAATGGTGGCAGTTCCATGTATATTGATAATTGCTTAAGGTGGGAACACCATCCATAGTCTATAAGTATATGTGACTTCTACATCCACTGACACCTTACCTGTTAATTGTTTATCTGCTGGTTCTCATGACATAATTGAGGCTTCCTATAACCACTTTGGCTACTACTTAGGAGTAGAAAGGACTGGAGGATGGAGGACACAAGCAGGATCCCGGACCACAGTGATCGGAGGAAGGCTCAGCTCTTATGGCCACTCATGAGACCTCTACACCAGGTCCTCCCCTCTCTTAATGAATTCCGTGGGAAATGAAAAAGCCTAAATTGAAATAGTTTAGTGGCGTTAATACATAATAGATGAGACTCGGAGCAGCCACCGGCCTCATTAATTATTCAGCAGCAGATTCATTAGGGAGAGATTTCATTATGGGATAATTTAATTAAATGAGAGGGCAAGGAAAGGCGGCGGCAGGAATCCCCCATCCAGCTCCATTATTAATTAGCTGGAGAGAGGAAATCATTTATTTATGGCCGGTTAAGTGCTAATGACCACTCACATTAGTGGTGCCCTCAGCCGTGCCAGGCAAAGGGTACAAATGCCATTCACATGTGGCACCAAACATTTAATATTCCTCCACCTGCTCCACTGGAGTGACCGACCATTTACAATGATTGCAATTGGTCAATGTGAGTCCACAGTGCGGGTTGGTTGTAAAATGTACATTATTTAACTTTTATATCTGCATATGTCCATTAATTATCATTGGTGTTACTTAGAAAGCCCTTAAGAGTCCCATATAGATTTATTAATATTATTATTTATTATAATAGCAACATTTGTTCTATGGCACTTTTCATGTGACATGGGGCATATGTGGCACCCCAAGGGTTAAATTGCCACAGAAACATCAACACAGGTTTAATCCCCACACAACACTACACTAGAAAGTGGGAGGAGCTTAGGTGGCACCTGCACTAGTGGGAGGAGCTAAGTTGTTTACCACAGAGCAGGAGTGACAGTTAGTTCAGTTTGAGTCTGGAGCAGGAGCAGAGCCAATTAGAAGTGGAGGTCCTGAGAGGTCTGAGGAGAGGAGACAGAGGAACAGAGGAACATACCCGGGATAAAGAGTTACCCCAAAAACTTGACCCCGGGGAGGCGCTTAAGACGGATACCGGATCCGAGGCTGTGCCTGAGACAGACAGGACAGTAAACACCGGCATAGTGAAGGTCCACCATCTTCACCACACCATAGCAAAGCAACACGGAGGGGTCAGTGACACAGAGGACTCAAGTTGCCCAGCAGATTGGTACCCGTGAGTGGAGACAGGGCCAGCAGTTCAGCTACAAGCAGCAGCAGGGCCACACACAGCACTTAAGTAGGAAGCCAAGGACCCGGTCAGGGTGGGAGCCAGGGGCGTATCCAGGGGGGTGCAGCCGGACCTCTTGCACCGGGCGCCACTCAGTGGAGGGCGCCATCATCAGGTGACCAGGCGTCGGCGGTGGCACTGCAGCGCCGCCGCCGGAACTAATCTCCCTCGCCGCATATTGTGCACGGGCGGCCGCGGAGCTGTGTGTACACAAACCCGCCCCCCGGGCACGTTGCGCTGCGGCTGACGTCACCCGGCGCGCCGCACAGTCTGGGACGGAGAGGAGAAGTGCCGAGGAGCTGCTGTGCCTGCCTCCTCCTGACTCAGACTGAGTCTTCCGTTGATCCGTTCCGGTAATAAAGTAACCTAAACAGGCGGGGGGTTGGGATTGGGGGGGGTTTTGTGGGTGGGTGCCTGTCCTGAGCTGGCCCAGCTGGGGTTATGAGGTGTATATATGTATACATCAGGCGCAGGCACACACTATGAGGTATAATATTATACCTCATAGTGTGTGTGCCTGCCTGGTGATGTATACATATATACACCTCATAGTGTGCCTGCCTGATGTATACATATATATACCTGAAGTGTATATATATATATATATATATAGCAATACAAAAGAAAACAATGTCCGCACTCACCGGTAGTTGATCTTGAGACTTTTTAATTCCTGTTCACATCAATGAACAAAGTAAATCAGCAAGGGAGGGGGTGCAGGGGCGAAGGACGACGGCACGCCGTTTCGCGGTTGTGTACCGCTTCCACGGGTCCGCTAAGCGGTACACAACCACGAAACGGCGTGCCGTCGTCCTTCGCCCCTGCACCCCTTCCCTTGCTGATTTACTTTGTTCATTGATGTGAACAGGAATTAAAAAGTCTCAAGATCAACTACCGGTGAGTGCGGACATTGTTTTCTTTTGTATTGCTGATTCCCGCTATCAAGAGCCAGCACCACCAGGTACAGCTGCAGAAGTGTCACAGCCCGCCCTAACTATAAGCGTTTAGTGCCCGGTGTTATCTATTTTGGATGATTGTATATATATATATATATATATATATATATACATCAGGCAGGCACACACACTATGAGGTGTATATATGTATACATCAGGCAGGCACACACACTATGAGGTGTGTATATCATATATACACCTCATAGTTGTGTGGCCTGCCTGGTGATGTATACATATATATACCTCATAGTGTGCCTGTCTGATGTATACATATATATACCTGAGGTATATATACACTATGCCTCATCAAATAAAAATTGGCGGTGGCGGGTGGTGGGGGGGGGCGCCAAAATAAATCCTTGCCCCGGGTGCCAGAAAACGTAGTTACACCTCTGGTGGGAGCAACCTGGTACAGACTCCGTGGACAATATTGTGGTTTACCATCTGCAAGTAAAGACTTGGAAAACAACAGAAACCGTGAGTGTGTGTGATCCTTATACTGAAGCCCCACTTGCCCTCATATACTGCGATTACCTCTACTCTCATCATCTCTACTGCTACCCCTACTCTCCTGCAGCATCAATAACTATCCTCACAGACTTTAACTACTACTACCACTGCCCCGGGGAACCCAGTTCTGCCCACAGGAACTATTCTATCCAAGCTGCTATCCCATCATCCCCGGAGATTCTGCAGCAGCGGCGGCCCCATTACTGGCCGCATACAGTGGGTGGCGTCACGAGTGACAAATCCCCTGTAAATAACCCCCATTTTATTGTGCGGGCCCGGTACACGGTCCGGACCAGGACCGCCGTGACATCCCCCAGCAGTACCCCGGTCCGGCACCGAGTACCCCGTCCCAGTGGGCTCCACACATACATAATGAAAACAGTTACAATAATCATACAAGGCACACACAGGTATAGGAGGACAGAGGAGTCTACCCACGAGGGCTGAGGTGAGGCGAGGGGTGGGAATATAGTAGGTGAGGAGAGAGGACCCTGCCCACGAGGAATCACAGTCTACAAGGGATAGATGATAATACAGTAGGTGAGGAGAGAAGACTCTACCCACGAGGGCTAACAGTCTACAAGGGATGGGTGAGGATACAGTAGGTGAGGGGAGAGGACTCTGCCTACGAGGGCTTACAGTCTGCAAGGGATGGGTGAGGATACTATGGCACTTTTCATGTGACATGGGGCATACATAATGAAAACAGTTACAATAATCATACAAGGCACACACAGGTACAGGAGGACAGAGGAGTCTACCCACGAGGGCTGAGGTGAGGCGAGGAGTGAGGATACAGTAGGTGAGGAGAGAGGACCCTGCCCGTGAGGGCTCACAATCTACAAGGGATGGATGAGGATACACTAGGTGAGGAGAGGACCGTGTCCATGATGGCTCACTGTATACAAGGGATGGATGAAGATACAGTAGGTGAGGGTAGAGCTGGTTGTGTATAGTGGACTGAGGATCACTACAGGGTGTAGGCTTGTCAGAAGAGGTGAGTCTTCAGGTACCTTTTGAAGGTTTCTGCCACCTACCAGCCTGTTGTCCCAGGTGCCAGTCACCTCTGTTCATCCCCGGGTACAGACCGCTCCTGCCGGGGACAGCATTGCAGGATAAACAGAGCAGAGGCGGCTTTTCCTCTCTGCTCTGTGGAAGTTGGTGTATGGCTGACGTCAGGCTGATTGACAGCCAGTACCTCACTACATGATTGTGGGAGTCGGCTTTCAATCAGCATGATGTCGGCTCTGACGCTTGTTGACAGAGGGGAGAAGCTACCCCTCTGTAGACATATCAGCAGAAACGATAAAATTGCCATGTTGGCGGTAAATGGTGCCAGGCACAACAGGCAGGTGAGTTGCAGCTACCTCCCTGCTGGTACTTGGGCACAATTTTTTTTATATATATGTCTCGGATATTCCCTTTAAGGTTTTGAACTTGGCTCTCTGTGCAATGTGGAGACAGTGAAAGGATTGACAGATAGGAGAGGTAAGGAAGTAGCAGGGGGGACAGGTGGATATGTTGGGCAGCAGAGTATAGGATAGATTGGACAGGTGTGAGAGAGTTAGGAAGATTATTAAGGGGGACCACAGAGGAGAAGGTTTCAGTAGTAGTAGGTGGGAGATGATTAGGGCATGTACGAGTTAGTATTTTTGAAGATCCTTGGTTAAGGAATGTACGGATCTGGGAAATATTTTTTTGAGTTGGAGTCGACAAGAGGTGTAAAGGGCTTATATATGTGCTTTGAATGAGAGAGCAGAATCAAGAGCTACCCTGAGGAAACGAGTCTGCAGGATTGGGGAGAGTGAGCAGCCATTGATTTTGATGGTTAGAGCCAGTGAAAAGGTAGAGTGAGATGGAGGAAAGATAATGAATTCTGTTTTGTCCATGTTCAGTTATAGGAATCAAGCAAAAATGAAGGATGAAATAGCAGACAGACATTGTGGGATTTTGACTAGTAAATAGGAGATATTTGGTCCAGAGTAGGGATGGGTGAATCTACTCGTTAGGACTCGTTACTCTGCGAGTAGTAAGGAACTCGCAGGAGTCGGTACTCTGCTAGTTTCCAAGCGATTACTCGCACAGTAACGAGCCCAATGCAAATCAATGGCAATCCTAGTTTTGTCAGAGTTTGCATTCAGTATTTTTCTCAGTCGCTAAACTCGCTATCACATCGCTGTCTATGTAACTGGATTGTCCCCAAATCATTTAAACAATAGCAACGATTCACGGATACCCGCTGTCAGCAGCGAGTCTTATGGATGAGCGAGTCTACGACTCCTGTATACTGTATTCGGGACTCGCTGAATACAGAATATGTTAATGTTTCGAGACAGCCTAGCATGTTAGTTCAGAAAACTGTGAAGATGGACAAGCATGTTAGCCAATCATATTCAGTAATGCCCCAGCCCTGTTGGTTGTGGCATTACTATGATTGGCTGCTGTCCATCGTGATGCCTATGTCATGTATGACAGGCAAGGCTGTATATAAGGCTTGCCCCCACCATTTTGGGCACATTCCTGTGACGATCTGAGCTAGTGCAGGGCGAGTAGGGAGACTTGGAGCAGATCCTAGCTAGGGAGTGTCAGTGAGTGTAGGAAACCCACCTCAAGATTCCTCACATTTAACCCAAACAGCTAATAACCCAAATAGTTAATTAAAAAAATCCTCTTCCGTCCGACGTAGTCCCAAACGCAGTGTCAGCTCTGCTACATCCCTCTACATAGACACACATGTCTATCCAGAGGGACAGCAGGCTGAGAAATGTCTTTGGGTTCACCTCAGGTGAACCTTGCTGTCAAAGCCCGAATCTCTACTGCAGGCTCCGGAGATTACCAAGCGAGGACAGCAGTCCGTTTTTATTAAAAAAAAATTTTTTTTTAAAATATTCTTTAAAAGCTGGCGGCTTTTTGCGCTAGCTTTTAAAGAATAAAATTGGGAATTGCAAGTTTTTCCTCTGCTGCCAGACCCCTTATAGGGTCCAGCAGCTCAGGTATCACTGCAATACTCGCTTCCCCATTCATTAACATTGGACTCGCTAGACTCGCAACGAGTAGCGAGTTTCCGACTCAGACTCGTTAGAGTCTAGCGATTCCGAGTATTTTAGGATTCGCCCATCCCTAGTCCAGAGAGGTAGATCTGTGTGTCATCAGCGTAGAGATGATACTAAAAACCGTTGGGACTCTATGGGCTGTTCCAGGCCGAGGGTGTAGATGGTGGAGAGCAGAGGTCCAAGAACTGAAACCTGAGGTAGACCGACAGGTAGGGGGTGAGAAGAGGAGGTGGTGTGTATGAGGGAGATGCTGAATGCCTGGAGTGTTAGATATGAAGAGATCCAGGAGAGGGCCAAGTCTGTGATTTATAACTAACTCTTTACTATCTACTTATATAATCCGCAGTTGGGATTTCGGGCACTGTAGCCGAATCCCAACATGCTTTGCGGGACTGCGAGTGATGACGCGCAGCGTCATCACGAGCCGCAGACCCGCACTACCTCACACCGCCGCCATCCTGCTGTCGGTTGCTGGGAGACAGTCACGTCCTCCTGTGCCCGGGTCCGGGCTCCCAGCAGGAGAGGAGGCGCCGCCACTGTCACCATCCCCTCCCCGCTACCCTCCTGCTCCATGTCCTACTCGCTCTTATCTCGCTCCCAAAGGATGACGGGAATCGGAGTCCTGGAAGGTGAGGCGCACAGTTTCCGCGCCCTGCCCACTACTACAAGACCCATCATGCATTGCACCGGTCTTTACCCATAAACACACCCCTGGTGGGGAGGAGGAGAAGGAAGGTGCACCAGCAAAGTTGTCATGCCCTCTGTTCTGCTCACACACTCACGTCGTCCTGTCGCCGCTGCCGGGGGCTACGATCACAGGCTGCCAGCAGGAGAGGAGGCACCGCCACTGCCAGCTTCCCCTCCCCGCTACCACCCTGCTACATGTGCTCCTCGCTCATAGGCCGCTATGGATGATGGGAATCGTAGTCCGGGAGCCTGAGCCGCACTCTTTCCGTGCCCTGCCCACAACTACAAGACCCATGATGCATTGCGCCAGTCTTCATCCATAAAGAGACCCCTGGAGGGGAGGAGGAGAACGACAGGGGAACTAACACATATGTATAGGTGATTCTGACGGCTTTTAACTTTTTTATCTCTCTTTTCTTCCACAAGTCGCTTTTCTTGCAGTTTGTTTTGCTTTTGGTACTAAATCCCTCCATTTTAATTTATGCCATTTTAGACGATGTACATTCTTATTGCCTTTCCACTCCACTTTCTGAACTTTTCTACTATTTTTCACATATCTACATCCTAAGCTCCCTAACGTCCCTATACACCAGGCCCGTATCTCCGCGGGGCTGCCGGGTCATAGGAGTCCCCTGCCCCCCACATATTACCCAAACCTATAACGCCTACAGGTCCTCCCACCCCTCCAGCCAAACCTCTCCTCACCCCTCTAGCCGGACCTCTCCTCACCCCTCCTGCATGCTCTGCTGCCCACAGAGCCGCCTCTATACTCTGCTGCCCTCAGAGCCGCCTCTATACTCTGCTGCCCACAGAGCCGCCTCTATACTCTGCTGCCCACACAGCCGCCTCTATACTCTGCTGCCCACAGAGCCGCCTCTATACTCTGCTGCCCACAGAGCCGCCTCTATACTCTGCTGCCCACACAGCCGCCTCTATACTCTGCTGCCCACAGAGCCGCCTCTATACTCTGCTGCCCACAGAGCCGCCTCTATACTCTGCTGCCCACACAGCCGCCTCTATACTCTGCTGCCCACAGAGCCGCCTCTATACTCTGCTGCCCACAGAGCCGCCTCTATACTCTGCTGCCCACAGAGCCGCCTCTATACTCTGCTGCCCACAGAGCCGCCTCTATACTCTGCTGCCCACAGAGCCGCCTCTATACTCTGCTGCCCACAGAGCCGCCTCTATACTCTGCTGCCCACACAGCCGCCTCTATACTCTGCTGCCCACAGAGCCGCCTCTATACTCTGCTACCCACAGAGCCGCCTCTATACTCTGCTGCCCACAGAGCCGCCTCTATACTCTGCTGCCCACACAGCCGCCTCTATACTCTGCTGCCCACACAGCCGCCTCTATACTCTGCTGCCCACAGAGCCGCCTCTATACTCTGCTGCCCACAGAGCCGCCTCTATACTCTGCTGCCCACAGAGCCGCCTCTATACTCTGCTGCCCACAGAGCCGCCTCTATACTCTGCTGCCCACAGAGCCGCCTCTATACTCTGCTGCCCACAGAGCCGCCTCTATACTCTGCTGCCCACAGAGCCGCCTCTATACTCTGCTGCCCACAGAGCCGCCTCTATACTCTGCTGCCCACAGAGCCGCCTCTATACTCTGCTGCCCACACAGCCGCCTCTATACTCTGCTGCCCACACAGCCGCCTCTATACTCTGCTGCCCACAGAGCCGCCTCTATACTCTGCTGCCCACAGAGCCGCCTCTATACTCTGCTGCCCACAGAGCCGCCTCTATACTCTGCTGCCCACACAGCCGCCTCTATACTCTGCTACCCACAGAGCCGCCTCTATACTCTGCTGCCCACAGAGCCGCCTCTATACTCTGCTGCCCACAGAGCCGCCTCTATACTCTGCTGCCCCACAGCCGCCTCTATACTCTGCTGCCCACAGAGCCGCCTCTATACTCTGCTGCCCACAGAGCCGCCTCTATAGTCTGCTACTCACAGAGCCGCCTCCATACTCTGCTACCCACTCACCCGCCTCTATGCAGACAATTCATTTCACCGCGCTCCCGATGCAATTGCATCGGGCCTTTTTACTAGTTAATTAATAAAATACAGTCTCCATGTTATGGGGCACTGTGCTTATTGCATTCATAGGGACATCCAGGAATGTCACTGATCCGGTTGACAGGGTAGGGGGTACTCGGTTACCGGCACAGGGGGTTACTTCGGTGGTGGATCACGGCTGGTCGGTTCCCGGTTCGGTGCCCTGGACCCTCAGTAGCAGGGATGGGGGTGATGCTGATGGAGAATGATAGCGTGACGCCACCTGTGGTACCTGGTAATAGGGTTACCAGCGCTGCGGCCAGACGCTGAGGTGATGGAAATGTAGCTTTGGTAGTACAGCTCCCCACAGGTGGAGCTTTACCTCAGGGCAGCGGGGTGGATGAGGGGAGTAGTAGTAGCGGTTCTGCTGTGAACGCTGCAGGTTGCGATCGGGAATCAGGCACACACACACAATAGTCTCTGTTTCAGTACCTTTTTACTGATGTCCGGTAACAGGCACGGTCCAGGAGGGTAACCAGGTTTCAGTGCAGCTTGGGACGTTCACCTTGGAGAGTTGTGAGGCCTCCTTTGTTAGTGTGTGCGTTAATTGGGGTAAGCTCTGCCTGTAGCTGAACCTGCCGCTCTTTCTCCCTCTCAGGGTGCTGTTCCACAACCGACAATGAGGACCTTTCTGTGGGATCCCTATTCTCTGCTTAGGTGCCTGGTCCTATGCTTGGTCAGGTTTGGAGTCTTCTATTCTTTACTTCACGGGGAATAGATCCTCCTGGTCTGTCCGGACTTTTGCTGCTACACTGTAGATGAATAGTGGCTTCGGACTCCGGTGTCCAGGTGGCTAAAGGGATACCAGCAGGGGCGTAACTACCGGCATAGCAGACGTAGCGGTCGCTTTGGGGCCCGGCCCTTGTGGGGGGCCCGGACCCAGCGCCGCTACGCTGCTATCCGGTCAGCTACAGGCCCCCCCCCAGTAGGTATATACAGGCCCCCCACTCCTCTGCTGCACACGTCACCTGTAAAGGAATACATCATACTTACTTATCTCTGCCGGCTGCCGCCGCTCTGCACCGCGCTCCGTCTTCATCCGGCTTCTTCCTGGTTGTGACGTCATTGCCTGCGCCCAGCGGTCACAACCAGGAAGAAGCCAGATGAAGACGGAGCGCGGTGCAGAGCGGCGGCAGCCGGCAGAGATAAGTAAGTATGATGTATTCCTTTACAGGTGACGTGTGCAGCAGAGGAGTGGGGGCCTGTATATACACACTGGGGGCCTGTATATTCCCACTGGGGGCCTGTATATTCCCACTGGGGGCCTGTATATTCCCACTGGGGCCTGTATATTCCCACTGGGGGCCTGTATATACCCACTGGGGGCCTGTATATACCCACTGGGGCCTGTATATACCCACTGGGGCCTGTATATACCCACTGGGGGCCTGTATATACTCACTGGGGCCTTGTATATACTCACTGGGGCCCTGTATATACCCACTGGGGCCCTGACTGTATATACCCACTGGGGGCCTGTATATACCCACTGGGGGCCTGTATATACCCACTGGGGGCCTGTATATACTCACTGGGGGCCTGTATATACTCACTGGGGCCCTGTATATACCCACTGGGGCCCTGACTGTATATACCCACTGGGGGCCTGTATATACCCACTGGGGGCCTGTATATACCCACTGGGGCCCTGAATATACCCACTGGGGCCCTGTATATACCCACTGGGGCCCTGACTGTATATACCCACTGGGGGCCTGTAATTACCCACTGGGGGCCTGTATATACCCACTGGGGCCCTGACTGTATATACCCACTGGGGCCCTGACTGTATATACCCACTGGGGCCCTGACTGTATATACCCACTGGGGCCCTGACTGTATATACCCACTGGGGCCTGTATATACCCACTGGGGGCCTGTATATACCCACTGGGGCCCTGTATATACCCACTGGGGAGGCTGCTGTATACCACTGGGGCTGCTGTATATACTGCTGGGGCCTGTATATACCACTGGGGAGGCTGCTGTATACCACTGGGGCTGCTGTATATACTGCTGGGTCCTGTATATACCACTGGGGAGGCTGCTGTATACCACTGGGGCTACTGTATATACTGCTGGGGCCTGTATATACCACTGGGGAGGTTGCTGTATACCACTGGGGCTGCTGTATATACTGCTGGGGCCTGTATATACCACTGGGGAGGCTGCTGTATACCACTGGGGCTGCTGTATATACTGCTGGGGCCTGTATATACCACTGGGGAGGCTGCTGTATACCACTGGGGCTGCTGTATATACTGCTGGGTCCTGTATATACCACTGGGGAGGCTGCTGTATACCACTGGGGCTACTGTATATACTGCTGGGGCCTGTATATACCACTGGGGAGGTTGCTGTATACCACTGGGGCTGCTGTATATACTGCTGGGGCCTGTATATACCACTGGGGAGGCTGCTGTATACCACTGGGGCTGCTGTATATACTGCTGGGGCCTGTATATACCACTGGGGAGGCTGCTGTATACCACTGGGGCTGCTGTATATACTGCTGGGTCCTGTATATACCACTGGGGAGGCTGCTGTATACCACTGGGGCTACTGTATATACTGCTGGGGCCTGTATATACCACTGGGTAGGTTGCTGTATACCACTGGGGCTGCTGTATATACTGCTGGGGCCTGTATATACCACTGGGGAGGTTGCTGTATACCACTGGGGCTGCTGTATATACCACTGGGGAGGTTGCTGTATACCACTGGGGCTACTCTATATACCACTGGGGAGGCTGCTGTATACCACTGGGGCTGCTGTATATACCACTGGGGAGGCTGCTGTATACCACTGGGGCTACTGTATATACTGCTGGGGCCTGTATATACCACTGGGGAGGTTGCTGTATACCACTGGGGCTGCTGTATATACCACTGGGGAGGTTGCTGTATACCACTGGGGCTGCTGTATATACCACTGGGGAGGCTGCTGTATACCACTGGGGCTGCTGTATATACCACTGGGGAGGCTGCTGTATACCACTGGGGCTACTGTATATACTGCTGGGGCCTGTATATACTACTGGGGAGGCTGCTGTATACTACCACTGGGGAGGCCTGTATACCACACTGCTGGGGGCTGTATACCTATGCTGGGGTCCACCCTCGGCTTATACACGAGTCAATAGGTTTTCCCAGGTTTTGGGGGCAAAAGTAGGAGGGTCGGCTTATACACAAGTATATACGGTAAACTGGGTGGCGTCAGACTGTTAACACTGATTCGGTAAGGGGGTGTGTCTTGAAGGGGGCGTGTCATTGGGGGCATGTCTTGGAGGGGGCCCCGTTCAAAAGTTTGCTATGGGGCCCTGCCAGTTCTAGTTACGCCCCTGGATACCAGGTATGTTCCCTTCTTCTTTCTTCCTACCTCTCACTTCTCCCACTGGTCTCCGTCCCTCTCCCTAGGGCTCAGCACAGCTGGGTCAGGTTTCCTGTTTCTGGGCCTGGCTTGGCTGGGATCCCTAAGGAAGGTGCCAGGTTGTGCACCGAAACGCGTTGGAATAAAGGAAAGGAACTGCTTTTGAAATCCTGACTTCCATGTGAGTTTTTTATTTGGACATAGCAGCGCGGACCGTGATACACCTCTTCAATCCCAATTTTTCTCAGGTAAGTAATGGACATGTACCAATATTCCAAATGATCTAAAAGAAAGTGTGAATAACCAGACCGGGCCACCTTGTCCCATTGCTTCATGGTCCAGCTCTGAAAGGCACATGCCCATTATATGTGCTCTGAGAAGTGGACTGGGGTCAGAATGGGAACTCTGCCTGATCTCTGCCTATACAGCCCTATACACAGTAAGGTGCGATTCTCTGTGCATGGATACCAATCTATCACACCACCTTGGGCATCCACGATCCTGTCACTTGGTCACAAGTTGTCCTTGCTCACATTTATTTTTGTAGGTACTAATTCCTGTATACCAGAAGCTCCCTTGTAGAGGTGTCGTGCCAGGGGGCCTGATGTAGTTAGTGGTGAGGCAGGACCGAGACTGCAGCACAGCCTCATCACGATTGATCCTGCCCCAGCCAGCTCCTCGATACAACAGTTCAGTTCTTTGTTATCCTCATAAACATTTTTATGGTTTCTTCATTATAACGGTTAAGCATGTGAGTTGGGGGTGGACTATTAACATTGACATATTTAGCTGCAGACCTCTCTCCTCCCCCGAGTACCTTCCGACTCGTGCCCTTGTAAGAGGGTGGACCTGGAGTCCTGTGCCCCATGAAGACATTGATGATTTAATTGTATTGTGTGTTATTTCATTACATAGAGTGTATTAAGAAAACTGTAATATAGTGATAGTAACATGTAGATGTTATGTAGCAGTGAGTCAATCTAGAGTCTGCCAGCCAAGAGAGAGCTATACACAAGAGAGGGCTAAGCTTATGGCTGAAGGAGTCCAGTGCTGGTGTTGTGTGGAAAGCTAAGTGAACAGAAAGAGGCAAGATACAAGTAAGAAATGTGTGGGTGACTGAAACTCAGAAGCTGGGAAACTGATGAAGGTTTTGTAAGACAGATTGAGAGAAGGGGAAGTGAGTGCAGTGAGGTGGTCAGGCTTGGGTGCTGCCCGGCTGATGCACAAAGGGAGGAAGGGGACGTGTTGAGCGTCCTCCTGCATGGGGTCATTGTCCATGGTAGTATATGTATGCAGGGGCGTAACTACAATAGGTGCAGGGGTTGCGATCGCACTGGGGCCCTGCAGCCTAGGGGGGCCCCAAACGTCTCTTTGGCCCATAGAAAAAGACTAATAGTACTAAAGATTTGCAATAATTGGGGGCTCCGTTGGAGCTTTCGCATCGGGGCCCCGAGGCCTGAAGTTACGCCACTGTATGTATGTGAAGTGAGCCTAATTTACTTGACTAGCAAAGACTCGTTCATAAGAACATGCCATTGCCAGTAATCATTAAGATTTCATGGTGCTGTACATGAGAAAGGGATACATACAAACAAGTTATTAATACAATGAACAAACTAACAGTGAATGACTGATACAGAGGACAGAGAGGACCCTACCTTTGCGGGCTTACATTCTACAGGGCAATGGGGGGGGGAAACAGTAGGTTGGGTCTGCTCTGGTTGTTGTGGTGTGCTGGGTCCAGTGGTGGTGCAGCGCAAGGTCCAGTGGTGGTGGAGCGCCAGGTCCAATGGTGGTGAGGTGGCACCGTGGTCATTGCAGGCTGTAGGCTGTTCTGAAGAGATGGGTTTTCAGGTTCCGCTTGAAGGTTCCGAGTGTAGGGGATAGTCGGATGTTTTGATGTGCAGAATTCCAGAGGATGGGTAATGCTCAGGTGAAGTCTTGCAGGTGGTTAGATGAGGAACGACAAGTGTGAAAGAAAGGAAGAGGTCTTGGGAGGATTGAAGATTACAAGTTGGATGATATCGGGAGATTAGTTCAAAGATATATGGGGGAGGATAGATTGCGACGGCTTTGTAAGTCAATGTTAGTAGCTTCAATTGGATACGCAGGGGAATTGGGAACCAGTGGAAGGATTTAAAGAGGGGAAAAGTGGAGGAGCAGTGAGGAGAGAGGTGGATTAGTCGGGCAGCAGAGTTAAGGACAGATTGGAGGGGTGCATGAGTGTTAGCAGGGAGGCCACAGAGGAGGAGGTTGCAGTAGTCAAGACGGGAGATGATGAGGGCATGCACTAGTAGTTTATCATTGCAGCCCTCCACCAGTAGGGCCTTTATGGCAGAATGGCCCAACAGAAGGCTCCCCTCAGTGAAAGTCATATGAAAGCCCACATAAAGTTTGCTAAAAAAAAAACACATGAAGGACTCCCAGACTGTGAGAAATAAGATTCTCTGGTCTGATGAGACGAAGATAGAAATTTTTGTTGATAATTTTTGCTGACTGGCTGTGTGGCTGGCTGTGGCTATGTGTGTTGCTGCTGTGGCTTTGGCTGTGTGGCTGGCTTTGGCTGTGTGGCTGGCTGTGGCTGGTTGTGTGGCTGGCTGTGGCTGGCTTTGGCTGTGTGTGGCTGTCTATGTGGCTGGCTGCATCTGTGTGGCTGTCTATGTGGCTGGCTGTTTGTGTCTGGCTGTGGCTCTATGTGTGGCTGGCTGTGACTGTGTGTGGTGGTGTGTGTGGCTGGCTGTGTGTGGCTGAGGCTGTATGTGTGGCTGGCTGTGGCTGTGTGTGTGGCTGACCACTGGGACCCCATAATCCTGAGAAACATGGCTTTGAAGAGCACCATGTAAATGGAGCTGTGGTTGATTATTCCCTCTATTGCACCATTCACATATGGCTCTTCAGATAACTCCTTTAAGAAAGTGGGGGCCACGACAACGTAAAAGCAAATTTCACGTATCGGGGCTGATGGGTGATATAGTATGTGGGCTGGTGGGGTCGGTTTTCCAGGGCTGCTTTTTGGTCCCAGTCCGGCCCTGCTCTGAAACTCTCTACCCCAACATATCAGACACTCACCTACTCTGGAAAATTAAAAAAAAAACTGAAGACTCACCTCTTCCGACAAGCCTACAACCTGCAGTAATCCTCAGTCTACTAAGCCGCTACACGACCAACTCTTCTAATTTATCATAACATATCCCCTCGTAGATTGTGAGCCCTCGCGGACTGTGTCCTCTCTCTGCTTCTGTACCTGTGTGCCATATGTTGTCCATGTACCTTATACTTGTCTTTACTTACCCTTTCCACATGTAAAGCGCCATGGAATTAATGGTGCTATAATAATAAATAATAATAATAATTTACCTGCAGATTCCAAAGGGAACCTGTTAGCAGATTTTGCTAATAGCAGCATGATGTAAGGGCAGAGTCCCTGATTTTAGCTATGTGTCACTTACTGGTCTGCATGCTGTCATTTTGATACAGTCACTATTTTATCTGCTGCAGATCTAGCAAAGCTCAGAATTCTGAGCTCTGTATATGATGTGCCCCCAGGCCGTGGGGTACTCGGCATCCGGGCCAGTGCTGTCTGTCTGGGGTATCAAGGTAGTCGTGACCCGATCCCGTGGCCTGGGATCAGTCCAAAAAGGGGTTATTTACAGGGGATTTGTTGTGACGCCACCCGGGGTATGTGGTTAATAGAACCACCGCTGCCGTACTCCTGCTGAGGACGATGACTTGGGGCAGTGTGGATGGTAAGCCCCCCTCGGGTAGGGCTGAGGGTCCCCAGGGCAGGAGTAGTTGTGATGGATGGACCTAGTGAGGGATTGTTTGCAGTGCAGCTCTCCGGCCAGCGTGCAGGGATGGCAGTCTGTGGTTCCTCAGGTGGGGTTTTTCTGCGACGCTGCAAGTAAACAGTCTCACACAGTGATAAGCTTACTGGGTACTTTATTAGGTCTTTCACAGCACAAAAGTTCACACAGTTTAAAATTCTTTCAGCTCTTTCCAGTTACAGTTCTCACACTTTAGCTCTGCTCTGGGTAACTCAAACTGTGCAGCTCAGGTAGCATTTCTGTGTTGCTCCCTCAAAGTGCTTGCAGGCCTTTCTCTCAGTGTTAATGTAGTACCTTACCCACGGGTTTAGTCTGGTCGTCGCAGACTCATGGGTGAATATATTTCCTTTACAGTCAGGGTCACCAGTCCTAGTATGACAACTGTGTTCTTAGTCCGTGGTGTAAAGTTAGGCTGCAGCACATAAAGTTTCTGCCCCCTACCGGTGTGTCTCGTGATCAGAGTCTGGATTATACCCGGTCACTTCTTCAGAGTCGGTTCTCTGGTGTTGGCTAGCCCTCCAGTGTGCCAGGTTCAGGTATTTGGGCACATCAGGCTCCTTCTGTCAGTCACTGTTTCAGCTCAGGGTACCTCCGCTTAGCTAAGATGTGTACAGCTGCCGGGCCCTTGTCCTCCCACTCCTCCTTCTGTTGTGGGGTGTCTCTCTAAGTCTCTTTCTCCTTCCCGTCACCTCTAGGCTATGGAGTGGGCTTTCTCTCCAAGGGTCTGTGCTTCTCAGGATTCTGCACCTCCAGGAAACCCGAAACTGTCTGGGAAGTCTCTCTCTGTTCTATTGTTCTAACTTCTTCTGCTCTACTTCTGCTCTTCTCCACTTGGTGCTCCCGTGTTTTATCTATGGTGCCACCCGCTGGATCAGTGCTACTCTACGCTCCACCCACTTTGCTACACCCGCCACCCCTTGCCTATCCTAGTGTCCTAGACGTAGGGTCGGTGTTTGTGCGGTGTGGGTGTGTTTTCAACCACCTTCCTTACCTGGCTGCACTTCCCTCTTGTGGCCACCTGGTTGCTGGGGCGACACATATAACCATGCCCACACCACTGATTGGCAGCTACTGTATACACTGTACATAGGCAGAAACCTTCTAATCAGGGGCGCAACTACACTGGTGCAGCCGGTGCAGCTGCACCAGGGCCCCGACCGGTTAGGGGGCCCCTTCAAGCCTGGAGGGGGCCCCCAGCCGACCCCCACAAGCCGCCGTCACCAGGCGGGAGAGCGCGGCTCTCCCAGGCGACCCCCACAAGCCGCCGTTACCAGCCGGGAGAGCGCGGCTCTCCCAGCAGGACCGGCCGGGAGAGCGCGGCTCTCCCAGAAGCAGCACACCTCCACACCTGCACCAGGGCCCCGGGGGTGACGGTCCGCCCCTGCTTCTAATTAGTGTTGGGGAAAGTATTTCAGAAATAGATGGTAAATGAGCACCAATCTCCAAGACTACAGACAAGAATTCTACAGTATATAACACTATGTTGCGTCTCAAACCTGAAGACAGCAGACTTGCACAGCTGATATCTGCTGCTCTTACAGTTATGTGCGCCACCTGCTGGTCATTTATATAACACAGGATATATTTTTACCAATGATATAATTATGTTTATATATTACACTCACTTATAAGGAGCCATCCTATTCTGCAGCGCTTAATAGACATTATAATCACTTTCCTCATTAGGAATCACAATCTAAATTCTCCATTCTCTAATCCATAGGAAACCCACACAACAAGGAGGAAGATTACAGTTTATGTCTTTGGTGGGATGTGAACTCAGGACCCCAAATGCTGGCTATGGTTGTTTCTTAAAAAGAAGCCAGGATAGGCTTTACAACGCATTCAAAGTTGCTAATTAACTCACTTGATTGCATCAGAAGGGCAATTAGATCCATATAATACTCATCGTTATTCTCATTATTAGTATACTAGGTTATTATTCAACCCTAAATAAAGCTTCTAAGACTGCAGTAATGCTGGACCACAGTGCATTTACTTCTGGTGTTGGGGTGACGACTCATATAGAATGGCCACTTTACACGCGGCTACATTTCTAGCTTATCCACAGGTAACTTACTGGCTGCAGTGAAATCATGGAGACATAGTTCCATTTGTACACAGCAACAAGATAGAACCATGTCTCCTTGATTTCACTGCAGCCAGTAAGTTACCTGTGGATAAGCTAGAAATGTAGCCGCGTGTAAAGTGGCCAGAAGGGATATGTGCTGGGTGTACAGGGGTGTAACTACAACGTGCAGGGTTTGCAATCGCACCTGGGCCCTGGTGTCTTGGGGGCCCCAAAACTCCCTTAGAAAAAGACTAACCGGTGGCCACAGTAAGGCACTGCAGCTGGGACAGGTAAGTTGTCACTCCGCACAAACACCCAACACAACCACCGATCCCTAGTCCTAGTTACTTCAAGGCAGGCAAGGGATAGCAGGAGGGACTAAGTGGAGGGTGAAGAGTGAGGAAGAACCTGGGAAAAGGGTGGAGGAACTGGAGTAAAACCCGGGAACATCAAGTTAGGAGAGCTCATGTTCGAGTTCCTGGCGATGTGTAGTGGGAGAGGAACAGAACTCCTAAGCCGAGACGCCCTGAGAGCCTAGAAACTAACACCAGAGAGGAAGAACTCAGACCAGGCGGCCTGTGTCACCGTATGGCTAGTCCGGGTCCCAGGCTAAGTACCGAGGGAAGAGAGAAGGGGTCTAAGGTGTTCCTGAGACAACGGGGCACCAAAGTACCGCGCCGGAACCAGGGTGTCGGTCCTGTTAGAATGGTAGGATGCTGCATGCCCCACCCATAGAATTAACCGGCAGGTTAAGGGTTTTTATGCCCGAAACCTAAACCCTGGCACAACGAAGGGAAGGCCATCGAACGAGGATTAGGAATCCCAGAGAAGGGAGCCCAGGAAAACCTGTGACCGCCAGACCATAGTCTGTGCACAGGACGGAGAAAAGAGGCCCAAGAGGACTCAGAAAGGGAGTGCAACCAACGAACCGTCCCATCTTGTGAACTGTTGTACCATGTGAACGGCAACTGTTTTGCTGTGTGAACTGTGGAGCTTAAGTGAAGACCTGGGCAAGCTCGAAACTATGTGTGCTAGACTGTGATTTGTGCAACAGCAGCAGGTCCTCACCTGTGGAGACGCTGACTGAATTGCTGCGCAGACAGACGCAACCTGATTGTAAGTGACATTGAAACCCACTGGCAGCTGCTGAACCTTGCTGGCTGCTGAACGTGTTTGACTCCGTCCCTACACCTTCCCCGGGGAACCAAGTCCTGCCCGTGGAGGGCTCACCATTCAGGCTGCCTGCAACCCACCATCATCCCCAGAGGCCTGGACGGCAGCAGTGGCCCATACTAGCCACAAACCACGGGTGGCGTCACGTACACTTTCTACAAAAAAACTCAAATCCCTGGTTTTTTTTCATTAACCCCCTAACACCGTGACACCCCGCAGCCCTAGACATTGGAAGGGCCCGGCTCTGAATACCCCTGCCCGGGGCACGACACTAATAATATTAAGGATTTGCAATAATTGGGTTCCCATTGGAGCTTTTGCATTAGGGCCCATGTTCTTCAAGTTACACCACTGCTGGTGGATAACATTGGCTGTTTTTGGTAATTCCACCTTTTTACTGCTTTCCACCTGTGTCTTGCAGAAGATTAATAACTGTTTGGTTTGCCGTTCTCCCAACATTCCAGGACATCACAAATCAAGCTTGTAGATAATACTGTGGCCACGCTCTGTGACCAGGGGAATGCTGCCAAGTCCCCCATCAGGAAGTCACTGTGATGATGTGCCCTCCATCATGCCCCTCTGCCCTGAACTCATTCTTCATGGACTCTCTAGACACCCTGTAAGCCTCTCCTTGCTTTCCCCAAAAAAAACGTGATAGTAAAGCTATTCTGCACATTGAAACCTGTAATATCTTATTAAAGGCTTTTTCTAGTTTTCTAAAATCCCTGTCCCCTGGCTGGATTTTCTATACATTACTCACCCTCCTCGGGTCCGATATGGAGTCTCTGCCACTGCTGTTGGTGTCTATTATTGTCTGAACCGCTGATGCCATGGTGACAAAGTTGCAGTCAATCAGTGAACTCCGAGACTCTGCTCTTGTTGAAAGCACGAGAAGCTCAAAAACAAGCTGTGACGGGAAGAGGAGCTTTCAGTAACCAGAACACACCTTTAAAGGGAACCTGACAAATCCCCTGTGTCCTCCAAACAACCAGCATTTGTCTATTCTTTAATAAGTTTAATAAGCCCTTTATAGTGTTTGAAACATAAACACATCTTTAAAAAAATTGTATTTTTATAGTCTATTTTAATATGAAAATTAGCCTTTTGACTAGTCAATGAGGCGTTTGTTTCCCGTAATAGTCGCCCCCTCAGCATGTTGTCACTTCCCTGTGGGCATGATAACATGATTTGCAAATCTTGCGCATGCGCGAGTCTTTCTTTCTCACAGTTCATTGCACCTCAGAAGCCAATTGTACACTTCTCCACATGTCTGGATGCAAATAAGATAATTGATGTCAACGAAGGAGCCAAGAATCAAGCTTCTTCTTTGCTTCCGGACATGCGCAAGAGCGACTCTGAAGCTGGGAAGTGTACAACTGCCTTCTGAGGTGCAATGGCCTGTGAGAAAGAAAGACTCGCGCATGCACAAGATTTGCAAATCATGTTATCATGCCCACAGATGTGTGATAACATGTTGAGCGGGACAACTGGTGTAGAGAAACTAACACCCCTTCAACTACTCAAAACGTTAATCTGCATAATAAAAATGGACTTTAAAAGAAATCTGTCATCAGGTTTTTGCTACCTAATCTGAGAACAGAATAATGTAGCGAAACAAAGACCCTGATTCCAGTGATGTGTCACTTACTGGGCTGCTTGCTGCAGTTTTGATAAATCTCTATGTTATCTGAAATCTACCAGTTCTTTGAATGCAGAGCTCTGTATAACCCCACCCACACCACTTATTGGCAGTTTACTGTGTACACTGTGCATAGGCAGAAAGCTGTCAATAAGTAGGGGGGGCAAGATTATACGGAGCTGGTGAATATGGAGGACTATTGGCAGCTGGTTTACTGGTCCTTTAGTGATAATCTCCTGCTGACAAAACAGTGGTTTTATCAAAGCTATAGCCAGCAGCTCAGTAAGTCACATATCACTGGAGTCAGATTCTCCGTCTATTATGCTGCTCCCATATTAGGTTGTAAAACGTGATGGCAGATTCCCTTTAAGGACCTTCCTTCTCAGAAACCCCAGCCCTGAAAAATGTAAAAATGACTCCTGGGAGGCAGCTTCCTGCAGCAGAAACCTCCCCTTAAAGGGAACCTGTCAGCTTGTTTATGCCCCCTCCACTATCACTGTCCGTAGCTGCAGCTTTATAATACCAGTCTAATCTTTCCTGTCTGAGCTCATAGTGTAATGTGAAAGGTGAAGAAAAGCATTTATACACTTACATTTCCTTATGTAATGAGGCAGTCAGTCCCCAGCTTGGAGGACGGGGACTGTTTGGCAGGTTAATAGTTAACATTTCAGCCTTGTGCTAGAACATGTTGGGAGACCTGATGTGATGTCACAACCATGTGACTACAATAGGCGGAGCTAGGTTCTCATAGAACATAATACATTTGCTGGCTTAGCTCCGCCCACTATGGTCACATGATCGTTACTTCACACAGGTCCTTTAGCTAACCAAGTTAAAAGTGAGTTAACTATTATCCTGCCAGACAGTCCCCCTCCTCCGAGGTGGGGACTGAAATGTAAGTGTATAAATGCTTTTTTTTCACCTTTCACATTACACTCTGAGCTCAGACAGGGATGATTAGAATAGTATTATGAAGCTGCAGGGACAGATAGTGATAGCTGGGGGGGCATAAACCACCTGACAGGTTCCCTTTAATGTTTTGTAATGAAAGAACGGCCTTTTATCTAAGTTCTGTCTCTCTTAGGCTAAGTTCGCACTGTGCGTTTTTGATCTGTTTTTGCTATCCGTTTGTGCATGGAGAAACAGATCACTTTCTGTGATGCAAAGTCAATGAGTTTTCAGAAATGCTGATCAGACGCTGCGTTTTTTATAGGTCCATTTCTTGGGCCACAAAACGCATCCAGAAAAAGAATGAGCGTCAATTCGTTATCTTTCTCGCCCGTTTTTCCCTTGAAACCATTGTTTATATGGTAAAAAGTAGCCCAAAAAAGGCATCAAAAACGGATCCAGTTTTGCTGCTGAAAATGACACAAAAATGAATCAAAGACGCCCAGTGTGAACAAAGCCTTACTGAAGTGCAGGATCTTGGATGACTTTTCTTTGCAAGAATTTCTAAAAATCTATTCTGGATATTGGAGAAAGAGTTGAGGTTATGTATGAACAGCTTTGTGTCACCTTAACATTAGTTTTCAGTGACTCAAGTTAATAGTCTTGTTACTCACTTCAAGATCTGTGTGAATGAGAAATCCTCCCCAGGTTTATCAGTATCACCGATACTCAGCGCGGATGTGATCCGGAATATTGTGTGTATTTGTGGTATCGTTATGTCATTCTGGACTTTATCCGCTTCCATCTCGCCATCCTCGTTTCCTTCCTCTAATTACTTCACATTTTATCCATTCTGGGATTGACGCATTTGACTGACATGAAATAATAGAACGCGCCTGATCGCAGATCACATCTGAAGAATAATGTTTTTGTGGTTAATGTTATTACATGTAGACAGGTTCTCCGCCTGAGTCAGCAGTCACCATGTCAGATACACGGTCAGCGGCTCCTTAAGTATAACGCACTGGTTTTGAGGTTATAGTTTGTTCGACCTTATTATTTCTTTAGGTTAATTTGTAGCACATTTATCGGCAACACCACAGCATAAGGCAACATTTACAATTAGTGGAAATAACTGAAAATCCACAGAGGAGTGCAGTAGTCGCAATGTGGATGAGGGTTGAACAAATCTCATTTACATGGTATGCAAATTTTCAAGGGAGAAATTAAATTAGTGACCCCTTTCAGAAAAGGTTCTCTTAGTAGTATAAAAACAAGCTGGGCTTTACTCACCCTCCCTGGGTCCAGTGCTGTCTATGCTGCTGTTGCCAGTCTCTGTTGTCGTGACTAGCCCAGGGTATGGGGACTCGGGTATCTGGGACCTCTGCTGTGGTTAGGGATGTCACTGGTGGCCTGCCCAGACCCGAGGCCCTGGTGGTCAACTAAAAAGGGGTAATTTGAATGGGAATAAAAGCTTATAGGTTTATCGTGACACCACCTGTTGTATCTGGTGACTGCACCAGCGCTGTGTAGGGCTTCCAGGAATGATGGATGAGCAGCTAGGTGTTGAAGCTTCCCACAGGCGGAGCTGGATCCCTGGGGTGTTTGGTTATGTAGATGAGGGATAGAGCAGGGACTTGGCCAGGCTGTTGGATAACGGGACAGTCTCTGGATGGCAGGGGCACAGGTAAGGAACTGACACACACACCACTGGTTGTTCTTTACCTTTTACTGGTGTAGTTGCAGGTAAATGTCCAAAGCACTGCCGGGTGTTCAGGATGCACTTCTGGGTCTCCACAGCGAGTGGGTATAAGGCCTCCTTGTCTCTTTCCCCGTGTGTGTAAAGCCACTGCCCAGTGTGAAACTTGGCTGGCCTCCTCTGCTCAATCTGATCACCTGTGCTGTCAGTGGGACACCCTCGATGGACTACCACTGTTCCTCTCTCCACGGTGCCTGGCTCCTTGGTGAGTGACTGCGCAGATGCCCGGAAGACTGAAGTCTCCATGGTGGACCAGTATTTTCTACTGGGCCAGGTGCTCTCCAGTAGACTCAGACTCCGGTGTCCGGTGTGCTGTTTGGGTGAACCTAACACTGGCTCCTTGGTTCCCATTTTGTTCTTTCTGTTCTCCTCACCTTCCGACCCCTCCGACCCCACTTTTGGGCCTTGCAGGACTACTCGAAGGCTGTTGAGGGTAACTGGCTCGGGCCTAACGCAGCACTGACCACCAGTACGTCTTCACAGCTCTTGTAGCATCTGCACACTCTAACTAACTCCGTCCCAAGCACCAGTATTTATAGGGGATCTTGCCTAAAGGCAGCAAGTTGAGCTCCCCCTACTGTGCTGGGGTGGAGGGTGTTCTTCGTGTCCATGTACCCACTGTGGAAACCCATCCCTGCTGTAGGTGAGTCTGTTGTTACCTGTGTCAGCAGGGTGCCACAGTCATATCTAACAAGATTGCTGTATTCTCTTTCCCCTCACACTGACTGCCATGAGAGGAAATCTAAAAGTGTTTGTATTCACACTCATTTCTATTATATTCTCCCTCCTCTACACTGCCTGTTATGAGACATGATCCAAAAGTTTTGATAAACACATGCAGCCCTTCTATATTCTCCCTCCCTCACACTGACTGCCATGAAGAGAGATATGAAAGTGTTTGTAATTACATTCAGCTCTGCTATATTCTCCCTCCCTCACACTGACTGCCATGAAGAGAGATATGAAAGTGTTTGTAATTACATTCAGCTCTGCTATATTCTCCCTCCCTCACACTGACTGCCATGAAGAGAGATATGAAAGTGTTTGTAATTACATTCAGCTCTGCTATATTCTCCCTCCCTCACACTGACTGCCATGAAGAGAGATATGAAAGTGTTTGTAATTACATTCAGCTCTGCTATATTCTCCCTCCCTCACACTGACTGCCATGAAGAGAGATATGAAAGTGTTTGTAATTACATTCAGCTCTGCTATATTCTCCCTCCCCCACACTGACTGCCATGGGAGGAAATCTAAAAGTGTTTATATTCACACTCAGTTCTGCTATATTCTCCCTTCCCAACACTGACTGCCAAAGGAGGAAATCTGAATGTTTGTATTCACAAGCAGCTCTGCTATATTTTCCCTCCTCCACCCTGACTGACATGAGGAGGGATTTGAAAGTGTTTGTAATTACATTCAGCTCTGCTATATTCTTCCCCCCCACACACACTGATGGCCATGAAGGGAGACCTAAAAGTGTTTGTAATTACACTCAGCTCTGCTATTGAGGCGCCCCCAGAGCCGTGGGATACTCAACACTGGGATGTTGCTGTCTCTAGGGAAAGTCATGGGGTCAGCTTGAAAGAGTAGGAGATTTTCTGGCGTTGTTGAGAGAGGGGTTATATACAAGGGAGATTTCATTATGCCACCCGTGGTGTGTGGCTAGGGATGGTCACCGCTGCTGCAGAATCTCCAGGGATGACAGATGGCAACGGGAATGGCATGGCTCTCCACAGGTAAAGATAATCCACGGGGCAGTGTAAATAGTCTATGTGTGAGATGCAGGACGACGGCCACACGGAACAGGCAGACTCACTGTTTTGTAGTTTTCTCAGTCCTTTTACTGAAGCAGATGTATTAATAACTGTCCACGGAGTATTTGAGAGCAACTCAGAGTTTCCTCTCATTTGGTCTTTGGCTCCCTTACTGCTCTCAGTGTTTTGGCTCCTGCAGCTGCATAAACTGACGCTGGCCCTGTCTCTTCCTGCGAGGTACCAGTATGACAGGTATGACAACTCGAGTCCCTTCTTCCTACCTGTTTCCTTGTGTCAGCTCCTGAACTCTCTATGTTGCTGTGTCTGTGAGTACGGTGTGGCTGGAGAATTTGGAATCCCCACCTTCCGGTACTGACTGGTGGGACATGAGATCCTGCACAGTCTCGGGCTCCAGTGTCCCTTCTTTGTGCCTTTCCTCTGGGGTGAGCACGGGGTTGCTCAGCCTCCCAGGTGTGTTCCTGCTTCTCTCCTCAGACCCTAACCTTAGGCCTGGAACTTAGTGACCTTGGTTGGGATGAGCTTAGCACGACTCTTTTACACATAGGTCCTCTTCACCTTCCTTCCAGGAACTGCACTCTTCACTTAGGAACTGAACTGAATAGCTCCTCACCAAACCAGAATTTATAGGGAAGCTCACCCTGAATCCGGGCTTGGTCTCCCCCTTCTGGCCTGGAGGTGTAAGTGTTGTGTGTGTTACCTGATGAGAAGACCCTTTGTTGCTCTCTTGTGACACCACCACCTGGGGTCAGTGATGACGTTGTGACACTTTGACGCAGGGGTGCCACACTATATTCTGCCTTCCCCACACTGACTGCCATGAGGAGAGATCTGGAAGTGTTGGTATTCACACTCTGCTCTGCTGTATTTTTCTTCCCCCACACTGACTGCCGTGAGGACAGACCTGAAAGTGTTTGTACTTACACTCAACTCTGCTTATACTACACAATAGCTGCAGAGATCAGGGCTGAGAGCACAGCACGTTCTTTTTTCTTCCCTGTATGATGCCTCATGCTTATGATTAGTCAATGTCATGCAAGGGACAAAGTACACATCCCCCCACAGGGAAGAATTTGTGGAAACAACCGATTGGGTTTATTATAAGTTATAACCTAAAGTTTTCAAGCTAATACTTTTACAACGGAGATAAGAAATTACAACATAACAACTTGTTTTATTCAGCCCTGCATCCTCTATTCCATGATATGGCTTATTTATCATGCTCAAACTAGAGAAAGATCCTCTTTAAGGCCTCGGTTCCACTTGCATTTACAACAGACAAGTGCAATCCAATAAAATATCGGATTGCACGTGCACCATTGTTAAACAATCACGTAGTGTCCATTTTTGAGTTTTTTCTCATGCCTAATCGGACTGCACTCAGATGACAGTGCGATATACACTGAGACTGGCAATGGAGGAAATGGAGAGATTTATTTCTCCCTCTCCTCCGCACCTGTGATCTGATCGTGTGACACATCACAGGTACTTGACACTCGGCTCATGCTGGCATCATAACCTTAACCATGTGTCATTAGCATACTGCAACCATTGCTCAAGCATCACATTCCATATGCAAATGGGACCGCAGCCTAATACTTACTGTCATTCATCACAGCAGATTCTCACTCCTTGTGGGAAAGGTTAACATAATCTGTTTTTGCCTAATTTTCATAAGTCACATAATAGCAAATACCTTTATGTCATCTTATGATATCTGTGCTGTAGCTTAAACCACCACTTCAGTGTTTTTTTTTCCAGAGCTGGAGTGGTGCTGCTAATTTAAGCTACCTGCCTATAATCTTATACTCACCCTCTGGCATCTTCATCTTTTATTGGTGCCGTTCCAATCCACCATCGCCATCTTGAGACTGCAACTTCTGATTGATCAGAATATAGAAGTTACATCTCAAGCATTCAATGCAGATTTATGAGAGCCGAAACAAGGCCCTCATAGACTTGCATTGAAACGTGACCTACGCATCCTTCCATGAAACACTGGTGCAGACAGCAGGATACAAACTGCCTTATGGTACCTTTACACGCAGCTACAGGTAACAGGTTGTCCATAGGTAACTTACTGGTTGCAGTGAAATCATGGAGATGTGGAGCCCCAAGGGACGTGGGGTACTCGGTGCCGGACCGTATGGTACTGGGGATGTCACAGGTGGCCTGGTCCGGACCGTGTCCCTAGGCTCGGCACAATAAAAGGGGATATGTACAAGGGATATGTCACGGGTGACGCCACCCACTTGGTGCGGCCAGTAATGGGGCCGCCGCTGCTGCAGAACCTCCGGGGGTGATGGAATGGCAGCGGAGATGGTACAGTTCCAGTGGGGAGAACTATGTCCCCCGGGGCAGTAAAGGTTAATGTCTATTGGGGTTATAGATGGTGGGGAAGAGTTGGAGGACACACACTCACGTTTAGTTGATACTGTAGTTCCATCCTTGTCCTGATGCTGCAGAGCTGACAGGCTGGATCTGCAGGGAGGAATTGTCTCTGTGCTGAATCTGGAGCAAAGGTCACAATCACTACACAGACTCCAAAGCTGTTTTCCAAGGCTTTACTGCTGATATTATTGCAGATTATAGTCCACGGAGTCTGTAATGGAGCTGGGCTCTCTCCCCACACCCTGTCTGGGTCGTTGGCTTCCCTGTGCTGCACTGTGTGTGTGTCCTGAGCTGCTGCTTCTAGCTAAGCTGCTGGGATCTCTCACGTCTCTCTGTATTCTGCTCGTACCACTTGGCTAGGCAACTTGAGTCCTTAAAGCTGTGCTGACCCCTCCGGGTTGCTTTGCTCTGGTACTAGGGGCATCTAGAGATCCCACTGTTCCTGGATTCACTGTGCTGTGGGTGCCAGACACAGTACCGGATCCGGTGTCCGTTGTGTGCTCTTCTGGGGCAAGTGATGGTATCACTCCAGCTCCCAGTGGTGTTCCTCTGTCTTTCGTTCTCCTGTTCCTCTGACCCTTTACTAGGTCTGCACTGAGCTAACTCTGCTCTCCACCAGCTCTCAGTTCTCTTGAGCTGCTCACAGCACTACACCGTGCTGTACGGTCTGAGCTCTTCCTCATGGACAAGACTATATAAGGGAGCAGGAGGTGCTCCCTCTATTGCCCAGAGGTGGTAGTGTTTGTCAGTGTGTAGTGGGGGAGAGAACCCATGTGATGTTATTGTGGCACATTAACCCATGGGGTGCCACAGAGACATGGTTCTATCTTGTTGCTGTGTACAAATGGAACTATGTCTCCATGATTTCACTGCAACCAGTAAGTTACCTGTGGAAAACCTGTTACCTGTAGCTGCGTGTAAAGGTACCATAAGACTGTCAGGTATGGTGGCTATATAGGGTGAAGATAGCAGCATATGAGTATTAGACCGAGGACATAGATGAAAAGCAGTACTCAAGAGGTAAAGTTAAAAAAAAATGCTGGAGCGGTGCTGTACAGCGATTCTATATGGGGTAATGAAACAAAAATGTGCTGATTTCAATATTAAAGGGAACCAACCACTAGGATTTAACCACTTGTACATCAGTGCAGCAGGTGATTGATGTGTGCAGCATGACATCACTATTTATTTTTATTCCTCCCCTGTGGGCTTGGCAGTCTGCTGTAAGCAGAACCCCCTTCTTCTCATCCAAGGGGGTGGGGATTCATCTTACAGCAGACTGCTAAACCCACAGGGGAGGAGTGACGGGTTACTTCCCTCACTCCAACCTATAGCTGCCCATAAGCTCCCCCCCTCCTTCCCTTAAACCAAACCCCCCAACCAATAATCTCCCTCCGCCTTTTCTGAAATCCCCTAATCCTACACCTTCCACTGTTAACTCCCTCCCTTCCTGAGTGTAATGGGGGCCTGTCCACCCTATGGGTTCCCCGGCCTGCTTTGCTTATTGCAGAAATGCAACAAATATCATTCATTGCAAATCGGTGTGAAAATCTGTGACTGAAACCAAAATCCATATGTAAAATGTAGAATTTTTTCCAGCGTATCCACATATAATACATGATGCTAAAAATCTACCACACAATACAATATGCAAATTTGTTTTTTCCAGATGTGTTATAGATTCACCCTAAACATTGTAAAGGGTAAAATCATGTAAAAAATCAGCAGAAAGACTATGGCCTCTTAAGGTACCGTCACACGCGGCAATTTTGCTAGCAATTTCACTGGCAATTTGCTGGTTGCAGTGAAATCATGGACACATTGTTCTATTTTGTTGCTTTGTACAAATGTAACAATGTGTCCATGATTTCACTGCAACCAGGAAATTGCCTGTGAAATTGCTAGCAAAATTGCCACGTGTGATGGTACCTTAAGAGTTCGTGCGAGTCCTTGTCTTCGAGGGCACCCACCACCAACAAACCCCCAGCACAGACCCTGGGCGTGGCAACAGGGTTAGATTGAAAGATTTTTTGGCCACGCCAGTGGGTTTTTCTTCGCGGTCCCACATAAAACAGTTTTAAAAGAAAACACACTTTAGCAGCATGATTTAAAAACCAACAGGGAGCACACTAAGGTATGCTAACTATATACAACAAGCTATAATCACTCACTGTTCATCATTAAAAGGGTCCATTGGAACGGGGAAACCCAACAGGGGAAACTCGGGAGTGAAACAGGGGAAAGTGTCGGCTGGTAGTGTCGCCAGTCCCATCTACTCTGGCTGCCAAGGTAGCATGCCTGGCTTCACTGCCCGTACTCCAGGCGGGGCTGGTAGGGAGTACTCCAGCACGGGGGACTGCATTGCCCTCTCCCACATGGGTGGTGGGGTGGATCCGGCGGGTGCAGGCGCACAGGTGGGGGCTGTTTCAGGCCGGACCCGGCGCACACGGAGGGCGTAGGGGCCTCTTTCCCCCTCCTGTCAGACGAAGATATCTCGGTCTCCAGGGTGCAGGTCCCTGCTCGGGTGGCCCTTGGGCAGGTGCTCTTCGACGTTCTGGCAGGAGGCGAAGAGATCTCAGCCCGCCCCCAGTTCTCAGAGAAACCCCAGCCTCCCCCAGTGCGGAAGGCGTTCACTACCCCTTCCCGTCACGGGCTCTGCATGCTTCGGCCTCAGCCTGTATGTTGCACACAGCATACCTCTTGCGCCTGCTTCTGGGCCCTCCGCTCCGCATCCTCTGCCTCCCAGCGAGTGATGCACTGTCTCCAGTTTTCTTCCCAGGGTACCACCTCGACTTCACCCTTGCCTGCCGCCACCTACCCTGGGAACCCCAGTAACAGACCATCCGTTCCCTGTGGGTCTCCTGGGATGGGGGATCAGGGGATAGTGGAATGGCCATCCCTTCCTCGGGGATGGAGACATCCTCCCAAGCAGAACTGGGGGATGTCGGGCCAGGGCCAAGGGGGCTAGGAGGGCCTACGGGCACAAGTGGGGCCTCCTCCTGCGGCAGGGCGGATTCAGTACCTGAACCAACACTGGGTGTCATCTCGTCCTCTTCCGTACTGCGGGTCAGGGATGGGGGCATGAAGCCGCCCACCTCACAGTTGCCTTCTCCATGACGGTGTGTAGCCATCTATCCACGGTGGTCAAGTGGGCCCTCTCCAGCTGGCGGCCAAGCTCTCGGATCTCGTCGGCCTGAAAGATGGGGTCCAGCTGCATCATCTGGTTCTGTGGCACCCCTGCGGGGGATTGCCACAGGTCCCACTGGTGCAGGGAGGGATATACCCCTTGGTACACACAGCATGCAACACCTTCCACCCCAGACCTAGAAGGGGAGCCCCACTGGCTGTCCTTAAGCCAGATCCCCTATAAAAGATCCAGGCCTGAGGGGAGGAGTCAGTGTTTAGTTCCAGTCAGACAGAGGAGAGAGCAGTTGTAAGGAGCTGGTTGCTGGAACTAAGCTGGCCCAGAACCAGGGGACACTGACCAAGCTGTGCTGAGCCCTAGGGAGAGGGACGGAGGCCAGTGGGAGAAGCAAGAAGAAGGGAACAGACCTGTGAACCCTTTAATTACCCGGACACGGAGTCCGCAACTGCTGATAATATATAGTAGCAGGAATAGTCCAGACAGATCAGGAGGATCCAGTCCCCCTGAAGTAACCAGAATCCAAACTTGACCAAGTAAAGGACGAGGGACCTAGCCGAGGATAGGAATCCCACAGAGAGGTCTTCATTGTCAGTTGTGGAACAGCACCCTGAGAGGGAGAAATAACAGCAGGTTCAGCTAAAGGCAGAGCTTACCCCAAAAGATGCACACACTAACCGAGGAGGCCTCACAACTCTCCAAGGTGAATGCCCCAAGCTGCACCGACACCTGGTTACCCTCCTGGACCGTGTCTGTTACCGGACAACAGTAAAAAGGTACTGAAACCAAAGACTATGGTGTGTGTGTGCCTACTTCCCTGCCGCCTGCAGAGTTCACAGCAGGACCGCTACTGCTACTCCCCTCATCTGCCCTGCTGCCCTGAGGTAAAGGTCCACCTGTGGGGAGCAGTACTACTCTGAGCTGCACCTCCATCACCTCAAGTACCAGATACCACAGGTGGCGTCACGATGCCAATATCCCCCATCATCATCACCCCCATCCCCCTACCACTGAGTGTCCAGGGCACAGAACCCGGAACCGACCAGCCGTGATTCCCCCATCGAAGCAACCGCCTATCTCGGTATCCGAGTACCCCTTACCCTGTCAACCGCCTCAGTTCTGGCGTCATGAACAGGATCCTGTGCCCGGTAAAATCGGGTACTGTGTGCTTAAAATAGACTTTATTGACTGATTGACTGTTTTGTGAATTGTAAAATCGGGCCCCACCCCTCCGCTCTGACGGAGATTACCGAAGTGCAGCGTCTAGTTCCGGAAATACTCGAGGTGCTGCTCTCCCCCTGTAAAGCCGCCGACTACCGAAAAAGTTAACTGAACCGGCTGGCAGCAGTTAACTAGGGGGGTACCACCATGAGTGAAGCGGACGACGCATGGGTCCCCAACAGAGGGGATGTCCAGAACGCTGGCCGGTTCCGCAGCTGGTGTGGGAGCCACCGCACCCGGAGCAGTGGCCCCGATAATGCCGTTAGCCTTGCCCCACATACCGGGCGCAAAATGGTTGTCAACCTATAAGGGTAAGCCCGGTACCTTAGCAGCCTTTAAGCAAAAGATGTGTGCAGTGCTGGACATATACGCTATGACAGAAAATCAGCGAGCCACTGTTGTGCTGGGATAATTAACAGGAGCTAGAGGTCAAGTCTTGGAGCGATGTTGATGTGGCACCCCATGGGTTAATGTGCCACAGTAAGATCACACGGGTTCCCTCCCCCACAACACACTGACATACACTAGCACCTCTGGGCCAGGAGGGGGAGCACAACCTGCTCTCTTAAATACTCTAGGTCCACAGGAAGTAGTTCAGAACAGCTCAGAACAGTGCAGCACAGAGCAGTGCTGTGAAGAGCAAAGTTAGCTCAGTGCAGGCCTAGTGAGGGTCTGAGGAAAGGAGCACTGAAAGACAGAGGAACACGTTTGGGAGCTGGAGTGATACCTTCACTCGCCCCAGAAGAGCGCACGGAACGGACACCGGATCCGGCACTGTGTCTGGCAACCACAGCACAGTGAATCCAGGAATAGTGGGGTCTCTAGACAGCCACAGTACCAGAATGAAGCAACACGGCGGGGTCAGCACAGCACAGCACAGAGGACTCAAGTTGCCTAGCCAAGTGGTACCAGCAGAACACAGAGAGAGAAATGAGACAGTCCCAGCAGCTCAGCTAGATGCAGCAGCCAGGACACACACACACAGCGCAGCACGAGGAAGCTGATGACCCGGACAGGGTAGGAGGAAAACCCGGCCCCGACAGACTCCGTGGACGATCTGCACTAACATCGCAGTAAAGCTTTGGAAACTACAAAACGTGAGTGTGAGTGTGTTCCTTAACCTGTCTACACTATTCACCTCCATCATAGACTTTACCAACACTGCCCCATGGAACACAGTTCTACCCACTGGAACTATTCCATCTACGCTGCCATTACATCATCCCCGGAGGTTCTGCAGCAGCGGCGGCCCCATCACTGGCCGCACATAGTGGGTGGCGTCACGATAGACAATTTCCCCCTGTAAATACACCCTTTTATTTGCCAGGGCCCGGGACATGGTCCGGACCAGGACCACCCATGACTTCCCCAACAGCAGACATGGTCCAGTACCGAGTACCCTCGTCCCAGTGGGCTCGACACTGACAGAGACTCTGTAACAAAAGTATTTGACAAGCTCAGTGCTGCTTTTGAAAAACGCACAAAGTCTGAACTAAGGATGATATTGTACCAATGCATACAGAGACCACAAGATACCATGCGAGACTTTGCCTTACGTTTACAGGGGGCACGGAACTGGGAACCGACCAGCAGTGATTTCCCCATTGAAGCAACCACCTATCCCGGTATCCGAGTACTCCTTACCCTGTCGACCACTTCAGTTCTCCTCTGGGGAGCCGGGGAAGTCTGCCTCTGCCACCCGCGGTCCATGCTGCCTAGGTCTCGCTCTGCCATCTTAGGTAGCGCGTGGATGCCAAGCTTCCCACCACTCAACTTGCGGTCTGTGCCAACGTCTGGGCTTGTCTCCCCCCTTTGTGGGCGTGACCCTTTCCTTCATCACTGGTCACACCCCTGAGCTGGACGACACAGTTCATTGGTCCGCCCTCCCGACTCTTGGAGGGCGGAGGGGACGTAGGCCATCTTTTGTACTGCGTGCTGCCCCGGCCCACGATAGGTGACTGGGACACGCCCCCCAGCCAGCACATGCATTCATTTACTTAGGGCCGCCATTGCTCAGGCCCAAAAACAGTCTTTTGTCGTAGTACGTAAGGCGCACAAGACCCGGTGATACCGGGTCGGTAGATCGTGTTCGTGACGGCAAATCTGACTCGCCCCAGTGGGAGGAAGGGTGGGCAGCTCATCACCAGGTACCGGAGGTAGGGTGGGCAGCTCATCAGCAGGTACCAGAGAGAGGGTGGGCAGCTCATCAGCAAGTAGTGGAGGATGGTTGACTCGCCCCTGGCAGGGATCGTGGGTTACTCGGAACCAAACCCTCTCAACGTTGTCAGGGCTGTAGGGTGTCACGGTGGCGTGGCCCAGTCTATGGTTAACGGTGGGTGGTCAGTAAGAAGGGGATAAAGGTAAAAAATGGAAAAATAGAAAAAGTAAAATAAAAAGAGTTTGTTATGACGACACCCATGGGAGGTGGCTAATAGTGGCAGTCCAAGACCTCTGAGGATGCAGCTGTGATGGTCTTGCTCCCCATTGGAGGAGCGGCTCCCCAGTGCATCCAGAGTGGGAGGGAATTAGAGTAATGGGGAGCGAGATGCGGGACAGGGTCAGGAATATTCTCAGGCAGGCTCCTGCTGCCTGCGCGGTGTTTCAATCTACCACTCCTCAGGCGACAAATAAACAGTCTGACACAGTGATGAGTTCCAACCTGGTTTACTTGGCTTCTCCTGGCAGGTACTTTAGGTTACAGCACAAGTACAGTGGCGGCCCGGGTAGTCCTTGGCAATCAGGATGGCTTGTCCAGTACCCTCCCTTTTGTGTTCCTTTCCTCTCTGGCTTTTCTCTCTCAGCGCTGCCTGTTCTCCTCCTTCCTGCACGCGCCTCCGCACACAGAGCCCTGATCCAGCAGCCACGGGCCTTTTTGGGCGACGGCAGAGTCCCCTGACCCTAGTACGGCGGCCTTCTCTGCGCTGTGTTGGGAGTTGGCCACAACTCTTGGAGATCTCGTGGCATCCGGTTCTGTGATTGGAGCGTGAAGCCTCCTCGCCAGCTTCAGGGCCAGGCCCCTGGTCCTCGTCCTGTCCTTCCACTTCACTGCAGATTCGGGTGCGCGGGTGGATTGCTAACTGCCCGCACCCCTAGGACTCCTTCTAGCTTTCTACCCGGGACAGGCCTCATCGTGGTTCAGGCCACTGGGTCCGTGTGCTCTCTATCCTCGCTCTCTCATGTCCTCCTCCGACTAACTACTTCCCGTGGTGTCTTCCCTTTGTTCTCTTCCTTTCCCTCACAGCTTCCTGCTCACTTCCCACCCACCACCTGTCTCCGCCCGTCCCATAGCTGTTTGATCCCTCCCACTACCTGGGTTCACCCACTAGCCCTGGGACTGGGTGTGTTGGGTGTGTTTATGGGTGATTGGACTTACTAATAGTGGTGACCGGACCGCAGGGGCGCCACACTGACCTACCATGAACATGCCTGTATGAGTAACCTCCATCGTCATTTGTCAACTGTTATTTTGTCATGCATGTCTTTGTTTGTTACTATGATATTGTAATTTTCTCTGGGATCAATAACGAATATCTTATCTTATCTTATTGTAAGTTTATGGAATCACGATTTGTGTTGTGGATTTATCACAACTTTTTCCCTTCGAGTTCAATGGGGAAGTCAACATCCCAAACAAATCCCATTTAATGCAGATATTGCTGCAAATATGTATTTTCTAAAAAATAATATTATTTTGCAAAGAATCCAAGTGGAAAATCTGTAGCATATTGTAATAGTACTAGAATGAATAAGATTTTTTTTCGGCAATGTTTATGTCCGCTTTCCCACATATTGTGCATATAGCACAGGCAATACAATGCAACTTGTCTAGATGTGGCCCCTGGGACTCAGAGCCAGGGCCTTTGTCTTCAGTTGCTTGTTGTGTAATTGTCTTCTGCTTTCTCAGTTACTCCTGTCACAGTCGCTGTAGGATAATGACCTGCCTGTGACTGATATAGAGGACATGTCGGCTCCTCCACCTTCCTCCTTTTGCAGCTGTTCCCTCTACAGCAGGGATGGAACAGACAAGGTCAGGTGTTGGGCGACTAACTGTAAAGATGGCGCCTGCGGCGCCCTGCGGAGTGACAGGCAGAACTGGGGCAGAAAATGTGGATTTCTTAGCAGATACATTGAGGATCATCTATCGTGATTGTCGTCATTGGTCAATCTGTGAAAAAGTAACAAACTTTGATTTTATTTATTTGAATTGTGTCCAGCATGGAAAGTTATGAAGCTTTGTAAATCACCCTACTATGGGATTTATCATAATTCCTATGAAAAAAAATGCATGTAAGTGTCTTCCAAACTCCAGTGTCACGTACAGAGAGGGAAAAAGTTCGTACTCACGGTGACACAAAGGATGATGGGATGGCAAAGAGGGGAAGGGAGGCCTTTGCAGTAGGAGGAAGAGGATAGGGACACCTCCTGACACTGCCCTGTGTCTGTCCCTTACTGTCCTAACACCCTGAACAGGTCCTTTCCCCTGCCGCCGTCACGTGCCTAGTCCCTGTCTGTCACCTAAGGTAACCCTGGCTAGTGCACTGGCCATCTAGTGTGCTAGCCTGGTCACTGCAGATAATAAAACACGGTAGGTAAAGACAGACAGAGGAAACAAAAATAAGGATATTTGGTATCAGCTTTAGCAATGCAAGGCAGACAAAATTGAGGTGGTCGACAGGGTAAGGGGTACTCGGATACCGGGATAGGCGGTTGCTTCGATGGGGAAATCACGGCTGGTCGGTTCCCGGTTCCGTGCCCTGGACCCTCAGTGGTAGGGGATGGGGGTGGGAAATGATGATGGATGGGGGAATTGAATGGTATCGTGGCGCCACCTGTGGTACCTGGTAATGTGGTCGGCAGCTGAGGTGATGAGGTGCAGCTCAGAGTAGTACAGCTCCCCACAGGTGGAGCTTTACTTCAGGGCAGCAGGGATGGATGAGGGGAGTCATAGTTCTTACCCCTCTGATGATGCTGAGGCCCTCTGAGCGCCGGAGGAAAGGATCACAGACACGATTCAACTCAAATGTCACTTTACTGGTGCAGAGGAGATGATACAGTACACAGCCACAGTCTGATTAAACGGGGACGTAGCTACAGATTGTAAGTAGGGATGGGCAAATCTACTCGCTAGGACTCGTTACTCGGTGAGTAGTAAGGGACTCGGTACTCTGCGAGTTTCCCAGCGTTTACTCGCACGAGTCCAATGCAAATCAATGGCAAACGCTGACATTGTTTGCATTAGACTCGGCTACTGTGCCAGTGATAGCAGGGAAACTCGCAAAGTAACTGCTTCTCTGTGCAGCTCCAGGGTCCTAGAGCCCACCTGCTCACAGAGATGATGTAGCAGAGCTGAGATTGTTCTCAGTCTGCTCATTACCTGTGCATAGACATCTATATCTATGCACAGGGGATGTAGCAGAGAGGACATCGCGTTTTGGACTACGTCGGACGGAAGAGGATTTTTTTAATTAAAGATGGAGTCCCTAATGGCTTTTTTTTTTATTTCAAATAAAAAATTTTCTCTGTGTTGTGTTTTTTTAACCCTTTATTGGAGATTCTTAGTGGCTGGGTCAAACGTGGCCTGACATTAAGAATCTCGGGCTTAATACCAGCTTGTATAACAAAGCTGGTATTAACCCCTTTATTACCCAGCGTGCCACCGCCACCAGGGCCGCTGGAAGAGCGGGGTTCAGCGCCAGAGGATGGCGCTTCAATGAACGCGCCATCTTCTGGGGTGGCTGCGGGCTGCAATTTGCAGCGGGGGGTGCCCAGAAAGCTTGGGCATCCTGCGCTGCGGATTCCAGCCCCCAGCTGCTTAGCTGTACCTGGCTAGACATAGAAATTGCGCGGAGCCCCACGCATTTTTTTTTTATTATTTCATGAATTTCAGAGTCAGAGTCTCAGAGTCAGAGTCTCAGAGTCAGAGTCTCAGAGTCAGAGTCAGAGTCTCAGAGTCTCAGAGTCAGAGTCTCGGAGTCGTCAGAGTCTCAGAGTCAGAGTCTCAGAGTCAGAGTCTCAGAGTCAGAGTCTCAGAGTCAGAGTCTCAGAGTCAGAGTCTCAGAATTTCATGAAATAATTAAAAAAAAATGCGTGGGGCTCCGTGCAATTTCTATGTCTAGCCAAGTACAGCTAAGCAGCTGGGGGCTGGAATCCGCAGCGCAGGGATGCCCAAGCTTTCTGGGCACCCCCCGCTGAAAATTGCAGCCCGCAGCCACCCCAGAAGATGGCGCGTTCATTGAAGCGCCATCCTCTGGCGCTGAACCCCGCTCTTCCAGCGGCCCTGGTGGCGGTGGCACGCTGGGTAATAAAGGGGTTAATACCAGCTTTGTTATACAAGCTGGTATTAAGCCCGAGATTCTTAATGTCAGGCCACGTTTGACCCAGCCACTAAGAATCTCCAATAAAGGGTTAAAAAAACACAACACAGAGAAAATTTTTTATTTGAAATAAAAAAAAAAGCCATTAGGGACTCCATCTTTAATTAAAAAAATCCTCTTCTGTCCGACGCAGTCCAAAACGCGATGTCCTCTCTGCTACATCCCCTGTGCATAGATATAGATGTCTATGCACAGGGAATGAGCAGACTGAGAACAATCTCAGCTCTGCTACATCAGGCAGCAGGCGGGCTCTAGGACCCTGGAGCTGCGGCAGCCTGTACAGAGCAGACAGGACTCTTATCTGTGCGAGTTTCCCAGCGATTACTTGCAAAGTAAACGAGTCCAATGCAAATAAATGGCAAAACTAGGATTGCTTCAGGCTGAAGCTTCCGAGACACATCTGTGATTTGTAAATGGCACACTACTCGCTATTACTCGCTTCCCCATTCATTAACATTGGACTCGCTAGACTCGCAACGAGTAGCGAGTCCTGTGCTCGGACTCGCTAGAGTCAAGCGATTCCGAGTAATTTAGGATTCGCCCATCACTAATTGTAAGGTGATCCTGTAGAGTCTGTTGATGGTCCCTCTTAATGGCTTTCGGGGTCTGTGCCCCTCCTTACTCTCTTTAATCACTCTGCAGAGCTCCTACGCCAGCCCACGGGTCTGTTACAGTTAAGTACGTTCGGTTCTTTACCGGTATGGACGGGAATAGCAACGAACTAATCCTCCCGCCACTGGAATTTGGTCCTTTTTCTTAAAGTGTCCTGGACCCAATTTAGGACTGAGGTTGAGGTGCAGTCTGTGGTGCTATGGCTTCCTTCAGTCAGTCCCACAGCTTGCCGGTTTGCAACCCAGGATAGACCACTGGTTGCCTTGGCTACGGTATGCCGGTGTTGACCCCGGACTTCCCCAGCTGGCTCCAACCAGGCCTGGTTCGTCCCCTCCGGTTCCCGAGTCACCTCTCTCTAAGAGGCACCCTCCTGTCAGGACCTCTGTCAGGCATGTCCTCTCTGGCTGCCTTCCCAGCACTGTCTGACTAAAATTAGCTCAACTGTTGCTCAAGTCTCCCGCTCTACTCTAAGCTCCACCCCTGGACCTACTGAATATACTGTCCCTATGCTAAGGGGGCTAGTATATGGGTGCTTAGGACAGACTCTTTAAGGAAGCCTCAAATCTATAGCTATGGAGGCACTACACCTTCTGTTGCATTACCTCCCTGTGGCGCTTAGCCATAGGGGCGCCACAAAAGGGGTCTCCAGGAATAACTTCAGCAACAGAGCACTACTACCACACAGATGGTCAGGCAGAGAATGAAATCTATCAATGACATATGACAGGTGATGGGTCATGTGACTTTTTAATGGGTGGAGGAGGATAATCACCTGATTAAAGACAGAAGCAGCACCAAAAGGGAAAACTGACATTAACCCTCAATTTCTGAAGTGACAAAGTGACATCCGGCTTTACTTCAGTCTATTTTCCTTCCTAAAGCTGCACTGATATCAGACTGTTCTCATTTGGAGTACAAATCATGGCAGTGATGGGTCATCTCATATCTCTGCTGTGCACCTCTATGGATAGTAACCATTATGCTGTCTGCCTCTATAGATGTGTTTCCATGAATCTGCTTGTCTCTATAGATGTGTAGCCATTACATTATGCTGTATGCCACTGTGGATGTATAACCCTGGCGTTGTGTGCCGCTATGATGTGTAACCATTATGCTGTGCGCACCTCTATGGATGCGTAACCATTATGCTATATACCTTTACGGATGTGCATCTCTATGGATGTGTAACTGTGGCACCCCTGCGGTCTGGTCGCCACAGAGGGGTTCTGCTCCCAATGCACAGGTGTGGTATTCCTGTTCTCAGTAAACGGGATGGTAACTCCAGACACCCACAAAAGCAACCAACACACCTGGTCCCGGCGGGCAGACCCGATAGGGGGAGGGCCCAGGTAGTCAACTGGACGGCAAGGAGAGATGTGGAGGGTGGGAAGTTAGTATGGAAGCAGTCAGGAAGTAGAGGAGTAGATAAAAGGGAAAGACAATATGAAGTGAGAGGCCAGTTGGTTAGTGAGTTAAAGGAGAAGGGCCCAGAGGACTTGAGCAGAGATGAGGCTCGTCCTGGGTCCTGGAACAGCGGACTGCAGAGAGGCAGAGGGAGCCCTAGGAGTACTGGCATTGAGCAATCCACCCGTGTGCCAGAATCTGAAGTGAAGCGGAAGGGCAGGTTGAGAACCAAGGGACTGACCCTGAAGGTGGTGAGGAGACTCTACACTCCAACCACGGAATCTAGAGGATCTGTGGCCGAATCCTGACACATCCGTCGAGAAGGTAGCCATACTAGGGTCAGGGGACACAGCCGGTCGCCTGACAGGCTACTGGCTACTGAATTGGGGCACTGTGTGTGGAGGCGTGAGAAGGAGTTAGGCGAACAGGCAGCACTAAGAGAGAGAACAAGCCGAGAGGTAATGAACATATAGGGGGTGTCTCTGACAAGCTATCCTGGTTGCTGAGGACTATCCAGACCACCACTGAACCAGAACTGTACCCTGTGATGCTAGCAGAGCTAAAGCTAAGTTAACTGAGTTTGGAACTCAGAACTGTGTGTGAGACTGTTCATTTCCCACCTGAAGAGCGGTAGACTGATAAGCCGCGCAGGCCACTGGGATCTGCCTGTGAGACCCATTGATCCCTCCCACTGACCTGTGGCTGAGAAGCACTGAGTATTTAAGGCACCTTCCTGTTTTGGAAGATGTCTCAACCATGTGGTCTATGGTTTAGAGACACTCTTCTAATTGTCAGTCTTCTTGCATTATCAGTGTCTGTTCCTATTTCTACTCATCCGCAAGCACTTGTCTGGAACTTCTTGTTGCCGCACCATCTGTACCAGTCCTGCTGCTGCACCATCTGTACTAGTCCGGCTGATGCACCATCTGTGGCAGTCCGGCTGCCATACCTACTGCACTGGCATCCAGCCCTTAAGGCTGCACCTACCCAGAGACTGTTCCTACCCGTGTAGCTCGACCCCTGGAGTTGCACCTAGCGGCTACCTACCAGTATAAGTCTACCCTCTCCATCTGAGGCTCTGTAGAAGACTCGGTAGCCGCTTAGGTTCGCTCCTCCATGTTGTGTAGCACCCCAGGGTATGGGAACTCGGATATCTGGACCCTCTGCTTCGGTGTGGATATCACTGGTGGCCTGCCCAGATCTGTGACCTCAGGGGACAGCCCACTAGAAAGGGTTGTTTTAGAGTCTTAGTCTCGTGACGCCACCTGTAGTGCCTGGTGACTAGACACCAGCGCCACCACAGTCCTCCGGAGGGTGGTGGTATTGGGACTAGAGTGGAGAAGCTCCCTACAGGTAGAACTAAGCCTCCGGGACAGCGTTACCTGTTGCCAGGACGGTGCAAACCATTGAGAAAAGTCAATGAGAGCAGGACAGAAACACAGAGGCACTTCACTCTTCCAGGTACTTTACTTGTAGAAAAACTGATCAATGATGATACAGCTCACAGTACTCCCCGCAGGACGGCCTTCTGGGTAGTCGCAGCAGAATGCAGAATCTGTGGAAGTCTCTGGTGGTACCTTCTTGGATCTACCCTTGTCCTGTCCCTTCTCTCTCTTCTCGTGGTCTGCTTCTGTGGCACCCTGGCACCTGTTGGGCACCACAGAAATCCTTAGGTACAAATGGAGTAAGTAACAGCACAGCAAAACCACAACACAAACAACACTTAGAACACCTGGTTTCACCCCGAGCCTCTAGGGGGAGCTAACACTGGTGACTTCTAACCAGTTCCCCCTATAAAAAGAGTCTTGGAGGGAGAAACTTCAGAGTGTGGTAGACGCTACAAGAGCTGCCTGCCTGTGTGAAACCTCCACCCTATGAGGAACACACTAGGCCCTGCTAGCCTGTTAGCCAGTGGAGATCCCTGCAATTGGGATAATAGGAAGAAGGAGATCACCTCTCAGGAATACAGAGTTAATCCAACTCTTTCCAAACCATCCGGTTACTGGAACCGAAGCTGTGGAAGCTACAAAGCCCTCACAGAGAACCAGCTACATCCAACAGGAGGTTTAGCCACCTGTTCCACCTGATGCACCTACCCACGAGAGCCCAGGGAAGAGTACTGATCCTGCTCAGACCCTTTTACAGTGCTCTCAGTGCTGCTAACCAGGTGAAGCAAGTTCCATTGAACATCCTGCCCGGTCCGGCTGGATTCCACATCCACCCGACCTTAGCACCAGAAGTAGAGAAAGGAAGCCTAACACTGCTTGCTGTGAAACTCCATAAGTGCCAACTTCACTATCCCGGTCCGAGTGTACCTGCCTACCAACCAGTAAAGGTACCTAAAAGAGACTTTGTGTGGTTGTGCATTACTCCTGGATTCAGCGCAGCGTCCCGCAGCTGCCTCACAACATCTTGCGCAGCTCCCGGCTCCGGGGATTCCCGCTCATCCTGTGGGGAGCGTTCCATCTCGCTGTGTACCAACCCCCGGAGACCCGAACAGCGCTGGTAAAGTTACCAGAACACCCGCAGGTGGCGTCACGAAGACAAATCACCCCCACTGTTCCGCCATTCCCCTATTGATCTGGACCACCGGGCCTACACCACCGCAGGCGCGGTTCCGTGACTGGAGGAGAAACAACGCCCGCTACGTGTACCCCCCGGCTACGGTGAGTCAGAATTTGGCGTCACGAACAGGATTCGAGCAGGCCCGTTATCTCGGGTATTGTGTGCTATTTATTGACTGTAAATATCGAACTGTACATTTGCTCCGCCATTGCTGCGCGAAAAGGCGGGAAAAGAAGGGGCGTGACTGTGCAGAGGGCGCGAAGATTGGTCCCGCCCCCACGCTCTGACGACTTCCCCTGTACGCAGCAGGAACCGGAAACTCCCGTGGTGCCTGGCTCCTCACCGCGAGGCCGACACTTCCGTTTGAAACCGAGGGAAAGGCTACGCTTAACTAAGGGGGAGCGACCATGAGTAACCCGACTCCCGATCACGCGGTGCCCCCGCAAGACCAAGCAGTACCTCAAAACATACCTCTTGATGGACAGCAACAAGTCGGCGGTATGCTACCGCAACCCGCTCCGATTATGCCGATGTCTCTACCCTACGTTCCTAGTGCGACCTGGTTACCCAAGTACAGCGGCGTACCCAGCACCTTGGAGAACTTCCAGAGGAAGATATGCCAAGCCCTGGACATGTACCCGATGACCGGTAAGCAAAGAGCTTCAGTTATTATGGGACAGTTAACCGGTGCAGCCGAACTGCAGAGCCGCAGCTGGCCTGTAGAAGTTCAGGAATCTGTGGAGCAGATATTCGCTAGATTAACTCGGGTCTTTGAGTGCCATACCGAAGCTGGATTAAGACTGTCATTCTACCGTTGTAATCAAGGGGCACAAGAAACTGTCCTTGATTATTCACTGCGCTTGCAAGAAGCATACAGACTGTTAAAACAAGTCGATCCAGATAGTGCTCGAGATGAGAACAAAGCGTTAATTGGACAATTTATTGTGGGCCTTAAACTGTCTGAGGATAGAAAGCAAGCAAGCTGGTGGTCCATACAAAACCCAGGCGCAGAGTTTGATACCTTGAGGGATTTAACAGTTTGGGGACAGCGACTCGCTGAAGTACCTGATCCCGCTTCACCGCAGCAGCAGTACACTGACACCCCTTCCGTGCCGGCAGCGGCATCTCCAACCCCTGCGATTCAATCCAACGCACAGACTGTAACACCTGACCGGTTTGATCAACTGTGTGCTAATGTCGAGCAGCTGATGAAGGACGTGGCCAAGCTACAAGCTGGGAGAAGACCCAAGACAGATGCAAGGCCATCGGACAAGATTCTACTCGCCGACAGCCCTGACGACGTCCCCTGGATGAGGAGAAAGACACAGCCGTCGCGAGGAAAACCTGCAGACCGCCGCAGTCCTGACAGACGCCGCAACAGTCAGCAGAACGACTTAGGAGGACGCAACGTGCAATCCCGTCCTTTAAACGAGCGACCCCTGGGCGAGAAGGGCCAACCCCAGGAGTAGACTGTCCAGGCCCTACGTCCAACTGGGAACACAAGTATGTGGGAGACTGTCCATACTTACCAATCGTCATTGATGGCATCGCGATCTCCGCCTTGATAGACACTGGATCCCAGGTGACATCCATCCCCAGTACCCTTTACAAGCAGTTCTGGCCAGATGTTAAGCTAGAACCCCCTAATCCCGAGATGAACCTTGAAGCCACTAATGGTATACCGGTTACCATAGAGGGACAGTGGGAAGCTACAGTAAAGGTGGGGAGGGTGCAGTTGAAAAACCAGGGTATCTTAGTGGTCCAGGATAAAGCCTAACCACAAGGATCCATATGTCATATTGGGTACCAATGTTATGATCAAATGTCTCGATGAAGTGTTGTTTTTGCTCCAACAGAGTGCTGAAGCCGGTAAACCCAGAGAAAAGAGGGCTATCCAAAAGCAGATCAGAGCTCTGGTGTATCAACAACAGGTAACCTTGTCAAATGGTGAGATTGGCAGAGTAAGGGTCACAGATCCCATTCCAATTGTGGTACCACCCAGAAGTGAAATGATGATCTGGTGTCGAGCAGCCATAGGCCTCAGAGGGCAGGACTACCAAGCTGTAGTAGAACCTGTAATGTCCGACAGTAGTCCTACGCTCTTGACAGCCAGAGGGTTAGTCGATGTAAGAAAGGGGAGAGTCCCCGTACGCATATTGAATTATGGTGATGACGAAGTCAGACTACCTAGGTATGCAACTGTTGCTAAATTGTACCAAGTAAAAGATGATGCTGTGATTGATGTAAAATCCTCAAACCAAACAGTCACTGATGAACCCCCTCACTCCAAAGATCAGTTAGAGAAATGGTGTCAAGAACTCAGTGTAGGGACTGACAATACACCCTCTCACCAGAAAAATGGAGTATACCGGGTAGTTCGGGAGTATGAGCAAGTGTTCAGCAAACACCCACTTGACTTTGGGAGGATTAAAGGGGTACAACATCATATCCCCACAAACAACCATGAACCTATCAAAGAAAGGTACAGGCCTATACCACCCACACACTACCAGAAAGCAAAAGAGATGCTTCAGGACATGAAGAATGCAGGAGTCATTAGGGATAGCTGTAGTCCCTGGGCCGCACCACTAGTCCTGGTTAAAAAGAAGGATGGTAGTATGAGGATGTGTGTAGATTATAGGCAAATCAACAAAGTCACACACAAGGATGCATACCCGTTACCCCGCATAGAAGAGTCACTAGCTGCACTCAAATCTGCCAATTACTTCTCCACATTAGATCTTACTAGTGGGTACTGGCAGGTTGCCGTTGCAGAGGAGGATCGTGAGAAGACAGCCTTCACTACTCCCATGGGCTTATGCGAGTTCAACAGTATGCCATTCGGTTTGTGCAATGCCCCAGGAACATTCCAGAGACTTAGGGAGTGTTGTTTGGGCCATAAGAACTTTGAGACTGTCTTGTTATACCTTGATGATGTCATTGTCTACTCTCAGACCTATGAAGATCACCTCCAACACCTGAGTGAAGTGTTCGAGTCACTGTCCAAGTACGGGATGAAACTGAAACCGTCCAAGTGCCACCTGCTGAAACCCAAGGTCCAATACCTAGGACATGTGGTCAGCGCCGAAGGCGTAGCACCGGATCCGGATAAGGTCACCGTCATCAAGGACTGGCCAGCACCAATCAATCACAAAGAGGTACGTCAATTCCTAGGACTGGTCGGGTACTACCGACGATTCATCAAAGGCTATACCAAGATAGCCGCACCTATGCAAGATCTCCTAGTAGGTCAATCCAAAAACGGCAAGATCAGGGGACCCCCGTTCCACTGGGGCCCAGAGCAGGACAAATCCTTCCAAACGTTAAAAGATGCTTTAACTGGAGAAGAAATCCTGGCCTACCCTGACTACAATCTACCGTTTCTGTTGTACACTGACGCAAGTAATGAAGGTTTAGGAGCAGTCCTATCTCAACGTCAGCAGGGCAAGGAGAAGGTGATAGCCTACGCCAGCAGAAAGCTCCGTCCCACCGAAAGGAACCCGGAAAACTACAGCTCCTTCAAGCTGGAGTTCCTGGCCCTGGTCTGGGCGATCACAGAGCGTTTCAAGCATTACCTGGCATCCGCCCCCTTCACAGCTTTCACAGACAACAATCCTCTAACACACTTAGAGACTGCAAAGCTGGGAGCCCTAGAACAGCGTTGGGTAGCAAGACTCGCTAACTACGACTTCACTGTAAAGTACCGGGCAGGTCACAAGAACGGCAATGCTGATGCCCTGTCCCGAATGCCCCATCTTCCTGAAGAGGGAGAAGACATAGATGACCTAGAAGAGATTGAACTACCTGCTTTCCACCGTTCCGGTACAGCAACATGTCATCAGAGAAACCAGACACGTGTAGAGAGGACCGTGAACCCGTTACCTCACCATGACTGGAAGGAGGCTCAAGCCAACGACCCAGATGTCAGCCTGGTAAGGGATCTCATCACTCAAGAACACGCCAATATGGACTCTGATGCCTCACCAACTGCTAAACGCCTGTGGAAGGAGAAAGGAAGGTTGTTCGTCTACCAAGGTAAACTATGCAGAAGATACCTCAATCCGAGAACCCATGAACTCATCTGGCAGATTGTAGTTCCCAAGACTGAAGTCCAGATGATCCTTGAAGCATACCATGATGATGCAGGACACTTTGGATGGAAGAAACTGGAGAGACTCCTGAAGGATCGGTTCTATTGGGTCGGTATCAGAGGTTCCATTGAGAAATGGTGTAAAAACTGTGGACCATGTCACCTTCGAAGAAAAGACCATCTAACTCAGAAAGCTCCGTTGCAACCAATTGTTACCACCAAACCTCTTGAAATAGTTGCTCTCGACCACGTGAAGCTTACCCCAAGTCGAACCGGGTACACCTACGCTCTCACCATCGTTGATCACTACTCAAGATTCCTGGTAGTCGTTCCAGTTAAGGATTTAACTGCTGAGGTAGCAGCAAAGGCGTTCCAGAGTTACTTCTGTCGCCCCCATGGGTATCCAGACCAGGTCTTAACTGACCAAGGGCCAGCCTTCGAATCAGCTCTGTTCCAAGAATTCTTAGGGCTGTATGGGTGCAAGAAAATCCGCACAACACCTTATCATCCTCAGACGAACGGTTTATGTGAGAAGATGAACCACATAGTCATTGACATGCTCAAAACCTTACCAGTTGAAGAGAGAAATCAATGGCCAGAGAAACTTCCAGATCTCGTGGACATCTACAACCACATACCTGTCAGTTCGACAAATTACACACCTGCTTACTTGATGAGAGCAAGACCAGGTAAACTGCCTATTGATTTGCAGATGGGAACCATTGAACCCACAGAAGATTCTTCTGATGAAGACTGGGTCAGCCAACGCCAAGAAAAGTACAGAAAAGTACAGGAAAGCGTGGAAAGGAACCTTGAAATCAGTAGAACCAAACAAGAAAAAGACTTCAACAAGCACGCCTCAGCTGAACCACTAGCTATAGGTGATGTAGTGCTGAAAAGAAAAAGAAAAACTAACAAATTGGATAACAGTTGGGAATCCATACCCTACACCGTTATGCCGTCACACTTTGATAACTCAAAAACTTGTGTTATTAGCAAAGACAATGGGAATACTATTGCGACTGTTTCAAGGGATCATTTGAAGAAATGTCCGCCACAGTTAATCCCACAAGCAACCAGTTACCCTACTGTAACTCAAGATGAAGAAACCAAAGAAAATCTCGTCCTTACAGAAATTGGATACTTACCAGCTGATTGGCCACAAATAGGTGATGCATTCCTCATACCAGTTATGCACTTCTACCAGCCTACAGAAGATCAGCCAAAACCAAATCCAATTCCACAAGTCCAACAAGAAGAAGTCCAAGTGCAAGAATTGCAGCCTGTTATCATGGAACCTGAGATTCCTGTAATCGGTCAGCCTGCTAGTCCCACAGTAAGAGAAGCCTTTCCTAATCAACTACCTACAGAGGTCAGTCCAGTTGATAGACTCCGCACTTACTATGGTCTTACACAAAGCAGACATAGAGAAGTACCAACCACTTCGTACACTACACCAACAGCTTTGGAAACACCCACACTACGCAGATCCACACGTAGTACATTAGGTCAACCCCCACATAAACTTGGAGAATGGGTTTAAAATGTAGTGGAAAATGTAACCTGTAAGTGTTGTAAATACTAACCAGTTTTCAAAAACCTGTAAAAAGTAGTGTACAGAAGGGTGGAGGAACTGGGCTATGTCCCAAGTACACTAAGTTGGGAACAGAAAGTGCCTGGTAAGGTATAGAAGGTTAGTACCGGCCTCCCAAGCAGAGACACCCATAGGGAATGTATAAAGTTTACCATGTATCCCTGGACTTTACCTTTTTCCCTTTCCATAAACTTTGAACAATTGTCACAGGACTTGTGTGACCACTAACTTTACCTTTTTCCAGCCTGCGGCAGATGGACTAGTGCCGTACGGACTGCTTTTCACCTTTTCCACATTTTTCACTTCCTTTTCAGTGATTTTTGTGTTTTCTTTAAGACTTTGTAAATTGAATGTTATAAATGCTTAGATGGTAAGTTGTAAAAAAGAACTTTTTGCTCAGCCGGGAGAACTGAGGTTAACTAAGGGGGAATGTGGCACCCTGGCACCTGTTGGGCACCACAGAAATCCTTAGGTACAAATGGAGTAAGTAACAGCACAGCAAAACCACAACACAAACAACACTTAGAACACCTGGTTTCACCCCGAGCCTCTAGGGGGAGCTAACACTGGTGACTTCTAACCAGTTCCCCCTATAAAAAGAGTCTTGGAGGGAGAAACTTCAGAGTGTGGTAGACGCTACAAGAGCTGCCTGCCTGTGTGAAACCTCCACCCTATGAGGAACACACTAGGCCCTGCTAGCCTGTTAGCCAGTGGAGATCCCTGCAATTGGGATAATAGGAAGAAGGAGATCACCTCTCAGGAATACAGAGTTAATCCAACTCTTTCCAAACCATCCGGTTACTGGAACCGAAGCTGTGGAAGCTACAAAGCCCTCACAGAGAACCAGCTACATCCAACAGGAGGTTTAGCCACCTGTTCCACCTGATGCACCTACCCACGAGAGCCCAGGGAAGAGTACTGATCCTGCTCAGACCCTTTTACAGTGCCCTCAGTGCTGCTAACCAGGTGAAGCAAGTTCCATTGAACATCCTGCCCGGTCCGGCTGGATTCCACATCCACCCGACCTTAGCACCAGAAGTAGAGAAAGGAAGCCTAACATTGCTTGCTGTGAAACTCCATAAGTGCCAACTTCACTATCCCGGTCCGAGTGTACCTGCCTACCAACCAGTAAAGGTACCTAAAAGAGACTTTGTGTGGTTGTGCATTACTCCTGGATTCAGCGCAGCGTCCCGCAGCTGCCTCACAACATCTTGCGCAGCTCCCGGCTCCGGGGATTCCCGCTCATCCTGTGGGGAGCGTTCCATCTCGCTGTGTACCAACCCCCGGAGACCCGAACAGCGCTGGTAAAGTTACCAGAACACCCGCAGGTGGCGTCACGAAGACAAATCACCCCCACTGTTCCGCCATTCCCCTATTGATCTGGACCACCGGGCCTACACCACCGCAGGCGCGGTTCCGTGACTGGAGGAGAAACAACGCCCGCTACGTGTACCCCCCGGCTACGGTGAGTCACTTCTTGAGCAGTAATACGTCCCAGGGGAAGAACACCCTGAGAACGTCTTCGGAGCCGAGACGAGTACGGTCTTAGGGTGAACACTCCAGACCGCATTGTCAGACCCATGTACTCCAGGTGAACAAGTCAGGACCTTTCTGTCTGAGCTACTTCTTTCTCTAGCCCTCTCTTGAAGCCCCCTTTCTCTCTCGGGTAAGCTCCCGCTCTCTGTCTTTCCTCGGGGAAGACACTCCTGAAAACTCCCCGTGCGTTCTTCCTGCTCCTGTCACACTTTCCACCCTCCAACTCTCTTTTTGGGACCTCCCCCGGTTATATTGGTGGGTGTATGCTGAGTTAGATCCTTCCACAGCGTTCTGCATTCTACTTGCAACAGGGGTAACCACATGCTTATCTTTGGGTGCAGTACCCCACTTGTGACGCCTGACCAGTGGGGCGCCACAGTTGCGATCGGTGACTCAGTCCAGTGTGTCCACTCGCGGACGCTCGCCCCTTGAGCGTTACAGAGACAATTACAAACATTGGGAGAAGCGGCCGAGACTCTGCACTGGACCCAAGATGGGTAACAGGTTTATTCAAAACAAATAGCGAATTAGGAAAGGAGATTTCTGACACTCATCTTAATGTATTAGAATATCATCAAAAAGTTAATTTATTTCAGTAATTCAATACATAAATTGAAACGCAAAACATTATATAGAGTCATTACACACACAGTGATCTATTTCGAGTGTTTATTGCTGTTAATGTTGATGATTATGGCTTACAGCCAATGAAAACCCAAAATTAAAGTAGGGAGGATGAAGGGTCCGAGAGATAAAATATGACCTAAATAGGTATCAGAGGCTTCACCTTGTGTGGTTGTGAGAGTCACAACTACTATAAAAGCATATCATGGCTGACTAGTATGTGAGTAGTGAATTTGAGCTGTATCCCATTATTGTATAGGCCCATCATCCACAATCCTTGGTAACAGCTCCATGAATCATTGCTAACTCTAATCTCACATCCAATCTTGGGCGTTTCTTCTAAATCTCTTGTTTTGTGACTTTTTTTTCTTAGCTCCTTTATTTTCCTAAATGAAACTTCTACCTAGAGTCTGGAAAAGTCATAATTCCCGGAGTGTCGGCCATATGCTGCTCGACCTGGGCGAGTGCGCGCCGCTCTTGAAAGGTTGCCTTTAAAATATACTTTGCTAGTCAAAATAAAGCAGATATCACCTAATATTACACTATTCACTCCGCTCCGCAGCGCTGTACTGACTACAATTTGGCAAGCGGATTATTGCAATCAGCGTCAGTGCTCGCCTAAATGAGAGGTCTCCACCCAGCCGTCACCTCATCTAATATTTACACAAACCTCATTATTACCGTCCTCGGCTGCATGAGCCGCGCTCTCAGATAAATAGCGACGCGTTCCAAGTCATTTCTCCGCTTGTGGCTGATTGTTGGGAAGGAGAGCGCTGCCCTCGTTCTTACACACCCTCATTAAACCTCATAACAGTTTACACTCCGGGACACAAGTGCTGAAAAAGACACACAAAAAAGCCAAATCTGGAGCCAAGATGTGGAGGTGTTCACTGTCTGCGACTCCACTCCGCACAGCACACACTTGTGACTTCTGGCAGGCGCAGGGCGACCTTTAGAGGGGAATTCCAAATAAAGTTTAATTAACTGTTTAATGAAGTTGAGGATTTGTTACATTTGTATCAAATGCTATAGGAAATCATCCAGAGGCTCTGATAAATACTACCTTTACTGATACATTGTAACAAACTATCAGCACAGGCGGGTGATTTATTACTGATGATGGGTTTACCATACAGATAGAAGTGTAACAATAGGCTCTCAGCTGTGAGAAGAAAAGTAAAAGGGTATGGTCACACATTGGATTTCTGCAGTATTTGGATATGTGTAGGGGCGCAACGACCGGGGTCGCAGGGGGTCATTGTTCTCACTTATGCGTTAGGGACAGAACAGGGACTCATCATATACAATGATTGGGACATATATATATGTATATATATATCAGGAGGAGGACCATGTATACCAGGAAGGGGATATATACACTAGGAGGACCATATATACCAGGAAGGGATATACATACACACGAAAGATACATATACTGTATACAAGGAGAAGGACCATATATATATCAGGAAGGGGACATATACACAAGGAGGACCATACATACAAAGAGGACCATATATACCAGTAAGGGGACATACATACACTATAAAGATCATATATACATTAAGAGAACCATATATATCAGGAAGGGGACATACATACACACGAAAGATCATATACTGTATACAAGGAAAAGTATCATATATATCAGGAAGGGGACATATATACACAAGGAGGGCCATACATACAAGGAGGACCATATATACCAGGAAGGGGACATACATACACTAGAAAGATCATATATACATTAAGAGGACCATATATACCAGAAGGGGACATACATACACACGAAAGATCATATACTGTATATAAGGAAAAGTACCATATATATCAGGGATGACCATATAAACCAGGAGGAGGACCATATATTCTAGGAAGGGGACATACAGTATATATACACAAGGAGGACCATACATACAAGAAGGACCATATATACCAATAAGTGGATATATATACACAAGGAGGACCATATATACAAGGAGGAGGACCATACATACCAGGAAGGATGCATAAATATGCAAAGAAGACCATATATACCAGGAGGAGGATCAACTATACAGGAAGGGGACATATATACACAAAGAGGACCATATATACAAGGAGGAGGACCATATATACCAGGAAAGGAAGATACAGTATATACCAGGAGTATGATCATATATATTATTTAAAGGACCACATATACCAGGAAGGGGATCATATATTCCAGGAAAGCTACAAGGGCCCATACATCTGACCAACGTGTGTGGGAGAAGGATGACGGGGCAGGTCCAAATTTTGCACGGGGCCCCTTAGACTCTAGGTACACCACTGGATATGTGCACTCATTAATGCAAATCTGTCAGCAAGTTTTTACTACCTCATCTGACACAACATAATGAAGGCAAAGAAACCCTGAATCCAACAATGTATCACATAGATTACTAACTGAAACCGTTTTGACACAATCAAACCATTTAGTTTTAGAAATACAGCAGGGAGAGCTTCCCTCGCCCCCACCAGGCTCTCAATAGAGATTGTACATTGACAGTGAGGTGTCAATCACAGCGGGAGGTGTGTCAGACTGCCATGTGACAAAGTAGTCATGTAATAGAAGTTTTTCTAATACCAGTACATTTGAGTCCTGGAGTCTTATGTACTTGTTGCTTATTTTCAGCTTGCAGATTTGAAGTCATTCCATATTTGAAGAATGTCAATTCTTTTAGCGTTTTGGCAATTTTTTTCACCCATTCTTGAATGGAGAAAAACTGCATTAAAAATGAGGCAAAACGAGTATTGTATGCTGCATTTTTCATACCAACACGTCAGCATTTGCCATCTTTTGCAAAAACTTAAAGGGAATCTGTCAGCAGGTTTTTCCTGTGTAAGCTGAGGACAGCCTCATTTAAGGGTTAAAAAACTAAATTCAACTATGCCTTTCTTACCCAGTCCTGAGCTATTGTTTACTTAAACTAAAGGCTTTATCACCTGGTGATTATCATTCTTGTAATAAAATTGTGTAGTAAAAAAATTGAAAATCGCAGCCCGTCTTGGCTACAAGGCCGGGCTTTGTTCTTTGTTGTGTTCCACGTCGGGTTTCGCAAGTTACCTGGTGAACTCCAGTGACATCATCACCCAAGGCCTTTTAAGGATGACTTGGACACATGTGTGACTGAGTATTATGTACTCTTTTTATTTGTTACCGTCCGCCTAGGAGTTTATCCCACCAGTTTACCCAACTGTATTCAGTTCTAAAAACTCAATTTGTTTTCTGGTTCAAACCTGCTGGTTAACCCATCGTCTGCTATAAGCATAACAAAGTCCTCTCTGTAGACTGTTCACATTACTATCACTACTACACAGCACAGAGTGTACCCTCTCCATGAACAAGTTTGCTTCATTTTTGCTGCCAGTGGCTATCCTTTGTTTGCTTATTAACCCTCCATTTGCTGAATGTATTGCGAACTTTCCTTCAGACTGGTACACATTGCAAATGCTGCTGCCATTTATGGACTGGCTATACTTCAGTTCCTGGACTTCTCGTGTGTCTGCTCTGCTTGTCCACTTGCTGTTCTGGTCCTTACTGTTCAATGTGTCAACTGACAATGTCAACTGGCCATGCCATCGCCTTCTATCCATGTGTTCACGCTGACCTGAATTCAGCTCACCAGGTGACCCCTAACAGGAGTACAGGCTCAATACAAAATATATTAGCCCATACGCCACTGTGTGCATGGACTCATAGACTTTCTGTTGCGCCCATACTCTGCTCATTGTGCATGCCCATTCATGAGCTTAGTGCTGCCTACTGAGCAAAGCAATAAAGAGCAGATATGTTTAAAATTTGATGGGGGTCTCAAGACATGGATCCTCATTGATTTGCGGAACATGTTAGAATAAATTTGTTAAAAAAAGGTTCTGTACAAGATGTGATAACACCAATAAAGAGGATCCTTCACTGGAGTTTTTAGTTTCATTTCAGTACCTCTTCCTCGGATTCTGAAACAGTTTTTCTTCTTCTTCTGTGCCCCTCCATTTCCAAGTTATGGTAATAAATGTGCAAAATTTCCCTTCAGCTAACTGGGTGTGTACCATAGAACTTTTTTCTTTTTCTCCTCTATGACGCTGGCCAATCAAAACACGGTAATGCCCACAGAAAAGTCCTGTGGGATACACCCACTTTCTTGAAGGAAATATTTGCACCAGAGGGCCATAACTCGGTAATGGAAGGGCGCAGAAGAAAAAGAAAAACTGTTCCAGAATCGGTGGATCAGCACCTATTGGGGGAAAAACTCAGTTTACATTACAAAATCCAATAAAAAAATCCCCTTTACTTCCTTTCACGAGCACTGGGGATAAACGTCCATAGGATAATTCCTTCACATATGCAATGAGTAGAGAAGATACAGGTGAGAGAAGTTAACCGTGAGTGACTTCCATGTGACTTTTCACAGTTTCTAATGCCGCTTATCCAGATGTTGTTGTCATAGAACACGTCCTGTTTTCGGCTAGAACACAAGAGACACAGATATCATGCAGATGTGCGCTAACCGCAGAGCAGTCATGAACCTGGCAGTGAACGCAGCACAGACGGCACAATAAAGGGACAGTTTTATCCTTCCACAACTATGTGCTAAAACCATCTCAGGCCAGCCAAGTAAGCTGGCGGGGAGAGTGGAGGCCAGCGATGACGAGGAAGGATTAGAAGCTTTTCCAATTGGATTTAATGATTTCTGAGTTAGCTCAGAGGTGGGATGGAAGGAGAGCAAACACTGACTCTACCCTGAGGACACAGCATATGTAAGACTAGCAGTGAGCCCTGGAATTTCTTACTGTTTGTGCTGTGACTTGTAGTTCTAAAAATGTTTGCAAGTTACTGGACTAAATAAGCATAGATTAGTCCTAATATGCGCTAACGCAGAACTGTTTCTGTTTCATCTTATAAAGGTAAAGGAGAATCAACATGAATCTACATGTTAGGCTATGGGTTGAACTAGATGGACTTCCTTCAACCTTAAATACTATTTTACTATGTTAAGCTAGGGTCACACATCAGTTTTTTTTTATAAACCTGATCCTGTTTTGAGCTTTTAAAAAGCTCAAAACCGGATCAGGAAACACTCCTCATAGGAGCCTATGCTAAAAACTGGATTGCTTCACAAGCAATCCGGTTTCCGTTGCAGGGATGAGCAAACTGTTCAGTTGTTAGTAAAACTATTTATTATATGAATAAATGCTTGTACAATGTCTCTAGGGGGTGCCCAGTCCCCCTAGATACCTTACACCCACTCAGGTGGGCTTATACTGCTATAATGTGTTATGTACAACAGCTGACTCCTGTCAGCTGTTGTATAGTTTTCTGAATGAAAGCGCCGGGCTCCTCAGAGCGGTGCGCATACTATAGCTCAGGGGTCTCAAACTCCAGGCCTCGAGGGCCGCACACACTGCAGGTTTTCAGGATTTCTTTGGAATTTGACAGTTGGTCATTTGATTACCAACTGTCAAATGCTATGGATATCCTGAAAACCTGGACTGTGTGCAGCCCTCGAGGCCTGGAGTTTGAGACCCCTGCTATAGCTAATGGTACAGTATGTGCGTCACTGTCTGAGGTCCTGAAGCCACTTCAGAAACCTCGGACAGCGCACATACTATAGCTACAATAGCTATAGTATGCGCGCTGATCACAGGGGAGCCTGGCGCCTTCATTGATAAAACTGTACAGCAGCTGACAGGAGCTGGCTCCTGTACATAAGTGATTATAGCATTATATGCCCACCTGAGTGGGTGGAAGGTCTCTAGGGGGAGTGGGCACCCCCTAGAGACATTATAGAAACTTTAATGATAAAATTACAAGATTAAAGACACACAATACACTTTGCTTATCCCGGCGGCAGCTGGGATAAGCAAAGTATATGCGGTAACCGCATTGCTCAGGATTACACATCCTGAGCAATCCGGTTCCCGCATTGCGGATGTTACAACCGCTCCGAAAACTGCAGCCTGCATGATTTTTCACACAGGCTGCAGAGCCGGAGGCGGAAACCTGATTGCTTGTGAAGCTATCCGGTTTTTATAATAGGCTCCTATGAGGAGCGTTTCCTGATCCGGTTTTGAGCTTTTAAAAAGCTCAAAACCGGATCAGGTTTTAAAAGAAACAAACTGATGTGTGACCCTAGCCTAAAGTTTGTCTGGACATTAAACAAGCAGGGAATATTGGGGGATTTCAGCTCTGTCGAACCCAAACTGCAGACTTGTTTACGAGATCAGAAATATTCCAAATTGCGTTAGGGCTAATGCATTTTGTATTGGAGTTCCGGACATGTGCTGCACTTGCTTTTTCATCCGGATTCGGCAAATCAGGCACTTCAGGCACAGGACAAATACAGCTGCTAAGGCCGGCTTCACACCACGATTTTCTGCTGTCAGGTTCTGTCCGGTGTTTTGCAGGATGCACCGGACAGAACCTGACAGCCCCATAGAATCATAACCTATTTTGTGCCAGATTCAGCGGCTGCCGCTGTCCAGTGCTGAAATGTCAGCATAGCGGCTGGAGGGAAGCTAGTCGTGGTGCTGAAATTCACCCAGGGAGCTCTCCAGGTGCTGAAATTGAACAGTGGCTGCTTTTAACAGCTGCCGCTCTTTCAGCACCCAGCGTCCGGGAACCGGTCCGATTTTATGTCAGATCCGGCATGATTCGGCACCCATAGACTACCCAGGCTATTTTCGCCAGATCAGGGAGGATTCGGGAGGATCTGGTTTTGTCCGATTTTTACCCCGGACACAAAACATGCAGCAAGCTCCGATTTTGTGTTCGGGGCAACAAACGAAAACAGCCGGATCCTGCTGGACAGACAGCAATCCGGATGGCAAATAGGTGCCATCCGGCACCATAGGGATACAATAGGACCAAAATCGGGTCCGTGGCCTGTCCGGTTCACATCGGATAGCCCCGGAGTCAAAAATTTGTGGTGTGAAGCTGGCCTAATTGCGATTTTAAGGCAAGCTGGAAGTGCCGGATGGTGATGAAAACGCAAGTACTGCATATGTCTGGAACTCCAATACAAAATACATTAGCCCGAACGCACTGTTGTCACAAGTGTGCCGCATCCAAAAACTGGATTTGCAAAAACGCAAATGTGAAAGTACCCTTAGGATGCAGTTAGGTTCACGTATTGTCTCACGTCAGGGACATAAATGGTTCTGACAGGAGTAAATTATAATATGGGCAGTTTTTTTTTTTTTATCCTGATGGCTTTTGTGTGCCCCTTTGAGTCAAATCTTATTTGGAGTGGATTCTTATCAAGAAGCGTTGCAAAGAAGTCATGTGCAGCTTCTGTTTTCCAAACAGGTGTTCCACCCCACCAAAAGTACAAACAAATCTCTTTCACTTTATTTGGTGTGAATATCTCTGTTTATGAGTCTTTCATTTGCAAAAAAAGTTCACCAAATGATTTGTTCAATTTTTAAGTTGTCTGTTGTGTTTAGTCAGTTTCCTAATGTTAGGGCTCAGACACACTCTGCTACTTACCGTATATACTCGTGTATAAGCCGACCCGTGTATAAGCCGACCCCCCTACTTTTGCCCCCAAAACCTGGGAAAATCTATTGACTCGTGTATAAGCCGAGGGTGGACCCTAGCACAAGTATACAGCCCCCAGCAGTGTGGTATACACCAGTCCCAGAGGTAGATACAGCAGCCCAGTGGTAGTATACACGCAGCCCCAGTAGTATATACAGCCCCAGTGGTATATACAGCCCCAGTGGTAGTATAGACACAGCCCTAGTAGTATATACAGCCCCAGTGGTAGTATATACAGCCCTAGTGGTAGTATACAGGGCCCCAGCAGTATATACAGCCCCAGTGGTAGTATATACAGCCCCAGTGGTAATATACAGGGCCTCAGCAGTATATACAGCCCCAGTGGTAGTATATACAGCCCCAGTGGTAGTATACAGGGCCCCAGCAGTATATACAGCCCCAGTGGTAGTATATACAGCCCCAGTGGTAGTATACAGGGCCCCAGCAGTATATACAGCCCCAGTGGTAGTATACAGGGCCCCAGCAGTATATACAGCCCCAGTGGTAGTATATAGCAGCCCTAGTAGTATATACAGCCCCAGTGGTATATACAGCCCCAGTGGTAGTATACAGGGCCCCAGTGGTTAATACAGCCCCAGTGGTAGTATACAGGGCCCCAGAGGTATATACAGCCCCAGTAGTAGTATATAGCAGCCCCAGTGGTAGTGTATACAGCCCCAGTAGTAGTGTATAGCAGCCCCAGCGGTAGTATACAGTATCCCCAGTAATCCAGGGCCCCCCCAGCCTGACTCCGGTCACCTGTAAAGCAAACTATACTTATCACAGTCCCGCTGTCCGCGCCCGCTCGCCGCTGCCGTCCGCGATCCTCCATCTTCATGCGACTTCTTCCTGTTTCCTGTGCTCGTCGCAGGGAATGACGTCATTGCCTGCGACGAGCACAGAAACAGGAAGAAGACGCATGAAGATGGAGGATCGCGGACGGCAGCGGCGAGCGGGCGCGGACAGCGGGACTGTGATAAGTATAGTTTGCTTTACAGGTGACCGGAGCGACGCTGGGGGGCCCTGCATTACTGGGGATGCGGGGGCTGCTGTATACCGATGTATACATCGGTATGTACCGATGTATACATCGGTATACAGCACAGACTCGCGTATAAGCCGAGGGGGGTACTTTTCAGCCCAATTTTTGGGCTGAAAAACTCGGCTTATACGCGAGTATATACGGTACATCCGAGGTTGACGGACGAGACTCGGACCAGGCTGGAGCAGTGACCCTGAACGGCCTCTCTCTCTCTGGACGTGAAAGTCAGCTGCTTGTGTTTCTGTGCAGCATCGCATTCCCCCTCCAGAGAGAGAGAGACCGTTCAGGGTCACTGCTCCAGCCTGGTCCGAGTCTCGTCCGTCAAACTCAGATGAGTATGTCCGAGCCCTTAAGATGATGTGGCTTTTCCAGATATTTTAGGGTGGTTTCACACTGGCGTATGCAAACGCAGCGCACCGAACGCAGCCAAACACTTGCGCACATGCGTTCCTATGTTTAACATGGGAACGCATGTGCCTGCGTTTGCCTGTGTTCGGTTGCGTTTGCATTCGGAAGCGCATAATTTGTGCACCCTCCGAGCGCACTCCGAACGCATCTTGTTGCATTTTTGTGCTGTTGCGGGCGCTTGTTTTATCTGCAAACATCCTCAAGCGCACAAACCCTGCATTGAAGTCAATGGATCCGCAGTGTCCTCCGCATGACAGCGCAGGAGAACACTGCGGATCACATTGAAATCTCTCTCGGTGGCTGCTGCTGATCAGCGGCGGCCACTGGGAGATCAGCTAGAGCCTCCACTGATCTCCCGCCAGTGTCAGTGCGGGAGATTTGATGAAACAACTGATCTGACAGCTGCTTAAATCTCCTGCGCCGACATCAAATGGGTGATGTCGGCGCGGGAGATTTGAAACAGCAATCAGCTGTTTCTTATCTCCTGCACCGACATCACCTATTCGGTGTCGGCACGGGAGATTTAAGCAGCTGTCAGATCAGTTGTTTCATCAAATCTCCCGCGCTGACACTGGCGGGAGATCAGCTGTGGCTGGGAGGAGGAGATCTCTGCCGCTGATCGCAGCCTTCCGGCCGCCGCCGTCGAGACAGCTGATTAGCTGGCCGGGGTGCATACTAATGTGAACGCATGCAGAGATTCTCCGCTACGTTCACATCAGTATGGCTGCGTTTGTGTCTGCGTGCCATACACATGCAGACATAAATGCCAGTGTGAAACCAGCCTTAGACTGATTAATGAAATGTGACTTTTTTCAAAGTAGTAAAATTCGGCTCCTCTTCTCCCACTACTGGACTATTTTTACTTATACCATGCCATAGTTTTTGCAACATATGGCTGAATCCGTGACTTTTCTGAGTAAAAAGTCACAAAAATAGTTCAAGACAGAGCTGCATACTATATTGTATAATTTTCAGAACACATGTAAATCACTTATGCACTAGATGCTCCAAAGTCCTCCCGTATGGGACGTCATGCCACGCCTCTTAGCAGCTCTCCTCCTCTTAGTAAGCTTCATCAAGTCTGATAGCAGATCACATCTCATTCAATCACATGGGCATGATGTCATAGAAGGTCCTGCTGTGAGCCATTTTCTGATATCTGCTTCTGTGCAGAGAGTATCACGGGAGTTTTGGGAGAAAAGGAAGAAAGGAACCTGGGACCCTAGACTGCTCCTCAGGTTAGGGGAACCCTGACTTTCCTTAACTCAGGGATACCGTTGATGGTAGAGAGGCCTGAGTTTCTGACCTGTGCCTTTATTCTGTCCAGCCCTGAGATAGACCCCTAACCCCACCCCAGGAGGTGAACCATAATGTATCCCACAGATAAAGGCAGACAGGGATAAAGTAAACAGCACCACACAGCAAACAATCAGGAAGATACAATATGTGCGTATGGATAACACAAATACAAATAGGGAATGAAAAACAACAAGGTATATTTCACCAGACACCAAGCAAAGATTTGAGTTTCAACAGCAACACCAACACACACAAATGCTATAGTCGGCATCTAGGAATGTTCTGAGCCAATTGACCCTAATCAATTGACACTAATCAAAACGTTAACTCCTGCAAGGCTGAACATCAGTGAACAAACCACCACCGATGCCCTAACTCAGACAGAGAAACAAAGAGCAACAAAGCGGCTTAAGGCTGCAAATCAGACTCCCCAGTGTGAACAGAGTCTGAAGCCTAACAGAGAGCAGGGGGTGTGAACACACCTCCTCCCATCAGACTGACTGCGGGGGAAGCAGTTATTAGAGATGGTAATGTGGCGCCCCGCAACGAGTGCGTCACAGGAGGGTATTGCAGCCATAAATGCAGCCGCAATATTCTCCGACCCAGCAGTCATATGGTTAACTTAGAGATCCAAACCCTGCATGCATCACTTAACACAGAGGGCCAATCCAAGGTCCTGGTGGGCGGAGTGTAAGGGTAGTGTTAGGAGTAGGAGTAGGAGAAGAGAGGAGTCGGGTCTAGACACGAGAGAGACACAGACTTGAACTTGGAGTAGGAGCGGGGGCTCTGCACCCTTGCAGCCCCTGGGCCGTCACCGGTCGGGTGTTAGCACCTGAGACCTCAACAACCGGGATCGGGCATCACCAATCACGGGTTCCAAAAGACTCCCGTGCCCAATTTACAGCCAGTTCACTGGTACCGAAGCTGGCAGCAGTTCACCTCGGCTATGCGAACCAGAAGCGTGGAGGAGCAGCTTCACAGGAGCACCCCACCACCGCCAAATTCCAGTCGTCTAACCAGCGGTGTACCCACCGAGGGACCCAAGACTCCCCAGAACATCCATAACGTACAACTTGGATAGGGATTGAAGCAGCCTCCCCGTACCCGACCTGGTATTCCTGGGCGACAATGGCAAATACTTAGCTAGAATGGAGGAACACTACGGATCTCTGAGGGACACCTATCACTGCTGAGTCCGCCCGGTCTACTACCCGAGAACTGTATACCATGTACTGCCTGCTGGTTACAGTAAAGACCCGTTACAGAGACTTTCAGTGTCCGTGCTTCCTTATGATTGCATCCGTCCGCACACAAGGTAACCGCAGCTGCCGCACAACATCTTAAGCAGTTCCAACCTCCGGGGATCACCACTCAGCCTGTGGGGAGTGTTCCATCTTGCTGCTATCCATCCCCCGGAGGTTCCGCAGCGTCGGTAGGACTTACCGAACTACTCATAGGTGGCGTCACGAATAAATTAACCCCTTTAATCTGTTCCTACAAGACGTCTTCGACTTTTGATCTGCACTCAACCGAGCCTCACTACCGGCAGGCGCGGCCCACTCGTGACAAGGAGGAAGGAGCTACAGCCTGTCTAAACCGGAGTCCCCGGCCACGGTGAGTCAGTAAGAGCAGTCATACTGTGGAGCTCTGTACTGTAAGAACAGTCATACTGGAGAACTCTGCTGTAATAGTTATAAGAGACTGGTTCATAGCAGGACCTTCTGTGATGTCACGCCCATGTGATTGGAATGAGGAAGCATCTGTTATCGGACTCGCTGATGCTTACTAGGAGGGGAGCTGCACAATCAAGTGTGACATAACATCCTATACTGGAGGGGTGACAGGTAAGGAGCAGTTAGTGAATAAGTGATTTACAAGTAAATTAACCATTATACAAGTATAATAGTCAGCTCAGCGTTCCGTAGGAGTTCATGGGCCATACTATTTTTTTCTATCTCCCTGGGGTTTCCGTTTAAGAACTATAGCTCTATTGCCAGTGTGAACATGGTCTTCATCAGTCACTAATCCATCAGCCCTCACTGGATACATATTGTAACTGATACTTCAACCCAATTCTGGGGAGTGTAAGTGCTGCCCCTGTCAGCACATGAATAATGGCTGTACACAAATAATCAATAAGAAGCCAGCCCTCGGCCTTTCCATCACGAATATAAGAAATAAATTAAATACCTTCTCCCCATCTACTTTTTTCTGAGGAAGCAACCATAATAAGATATGTCACTTATAGTCATTAATTATTATTCTATTGATCAACATGCCTGCCACGTGGCCTGAAGCACATGCACATTATATAAACGGCACAAATGGTGTGTGCGGTATAGATATTAAAAAGTCCCTTTACACCAGAATGAGCGTTCATAAGAGCGATCCTTCACGATCAGTGGCCCGTGTAAACAGGCTGTAACATTGATCACCGAGGAATGGAATATTCTGGTTGGACAGTACACCACATTATGTAAATTAGGCTTACAAGTGCACTGTTGGGCATACCCGTGCACTTGCAGTCCTTGGTTCCTCCTCTTAGCTGCTGACCACCACTGGTGCTACCACTTCATGACTGACATTGACAAAGAGAGGTGACATTATGCTGCAGAGCCTCTGTCTCCCATGTCAATAAAGAAGCAGGGGGATGCGAAGAGGAGCAATAAACTGCAAGTGCACAGATGCACCCAGGAGGGCACTTGTAAGTCTGATTTACAAAGGGGTAATATAGGAATTTTGGTACATAGGACTGCCTGAAAATAACTGAATAGGTATTGTTGGAAACGGGTTTCTTTGCCCTGTCCTGCAGTACCTCAGTTTTCCTAGGTATTCATATCCATATTGCTGGGGGTCTCACCGTAGGATTCTAGTGATTCTGAGAATCTTCAGATCTCGAGAACTATGGAGTTCTGTTTTGAATGGAACAGAGGTGCACATGGTCGACCTCCATTCTGTTCATTTTCCATGGGACTGCCAGAAATAACAGAGCATGGTACTTGTCTTTCTTATGTATAGGAGTACGGACACACTGGCGTGAAAATTGGATGAGTGCAATGCGAGAAAATCTGAGAGCACATTAAAGTGTGTTGGTCGCTTTTTTCTCATCCAGAATATGGATGAGAATATGGATGTGGATCAGATGGCTGGGAGCGATCTGGCCAATCAGATGGCTGGGAGCGATCTGGCCAATCAGATGGCTGGGAGCGATCTGGCCAATCAGATGGCCGGACGTCACAAACCACGTGATCGCTAACAGCCACCTGATTGGCCAGATTGCCTGGTCTTGAACGTGCATCAATGACCTTGCAATCTGGCTAATCAAGTGGCTGGTAGTGATCACGTGGTTTGTGACGTCCAGCCATCTGATTGGCTATCAGACTGGCAGGTCCTTGCCGCACATCGGAGGTGAGGTTTTCGGGTTCCGGTGCAGGCGTCGGAAAGTGAGCATGGTGTTTTTTTTTATCTTTTAACAACTTTTCTTCACTTTTAGCGTACTTTCGCAGTGTCTATATAGATACACTGCGAACGTTCTCGCATTTCAATCGGACTCGCTATACTCGCAACAAGTACCGAGTACAGAGACCTTCTCGTTGCGAATATAGCGAGTCTGATTACTTCAGTACTCGCTCATTCCTACCTTTTACCTTAATATTCCTTATTGCTTGGATAAGACCCTATTGCACTATTATTTTACCAAACATAAGGAGACGTATAGGCCATACAATACTCCTCTGGGAAATTAAATATGTAAATTACCTTTTCAGAAAGGAAGAGGACTTGAACCCTAATGAACACATAAGGCCGGCTTCACACCACGATTTTTACCTGTCAGGTTCTGTCCGGTGTTTTGCAGGATGCACTGGACAGAACCTGAGCTGGTATTGCCCACATGTGTCCCTATGGTTTTGTGTCTGTCCAGGAGGATCCAGTTATTTTTTTTTTTGCCCCAGACACAAAATCGGAGCTTGCAGCATTTTTTGTGTCCGAGGCCAAAAACGAACAAAACCAGATCCTCCCGGATCCAGGGCGATCCAGAGCCCATAACAAGGGAGTTTATGGGCGCCAGATCCAGCAAAAAAAGATCTGGTCCCCGGACGCTGGGTGCTGAAAGGGCGGCGGCTGTTGAGAGCAGCCGCCACTGAATTTCAGCACCAGGAGAGCTCCATGGCTGAAATTTCAGCACCGTGGCAAGCACCTCTGCAGCCGCTGTGCTGAAATTTTAGCACTGGACAGCACCAGCAATGAAGCCAGCAAAAAGCAGGAGCCCTCCAGTTCTGCTTGTCCGTGGCTGTCAGGTTCTGTCCGGTTCTGTCTGGTGCATCCTGCAAAACACTGGACAGAACCTGACAGTCAAAAAACGTTGTGTGAAGCTGGCCTTAGGATAAAAACCAAATCAGACACTCTATTTGCAGACATTTGTTTCGGGCTGTTTTCCCCGTCACGTGTGGTCAGCAGCAGTCTATATGTAAATCTCTCTGGAGTTTTTGGAGTTAAATTTCCTTTGAAACATTCAGTGTTGGTTTGCTGATGCTGCTGTATTCTGTGGGCGGCTCTGCATGTGGGGAGTTGTAGGTTGTCAGGTGACCACACTTCTGGGCTTTAAATGTGATGTTGATGATAGAATTCACTCTGCCTTGACCTGTGAGCTGAGAAGACATTGGTGCATCTGCTAAAGCTTCTAGCTGCTTTTCTTTAGGAAATTGCTGTTTTCACGGTCCATGGTGGGTGGAGGTGAGGGAGTGTAGCACAGGACTGGTGAGGAGCAGGGAAAGGTTGAGAGTCCAGACCTCCTCACCATCAGGGCTAGTTAGGGACCCCAGTTCAGGGACAGATTAGCCACCCAGTTTGCCTCGCCCATTTTTGCTATCTTGCTTCTTATTTCCACACCCTCTTGCCATTAACCCTAACAGCCCCTCATCAGTGCAAAGCAATAGATCTGATTTAGCTGGATGACATGCTTCTGACTGGCGTCAAAGGTTAAAGTTTCACCTTGTGAAGTTGGTGTAGTCATTGTAAGGAGACATAAGCTATGGAATGCTCCTTTGGGTATCAAAAGAGGCTATATATATAAGTCAGGTGTTCATGGATTTCCTGCTCCTCTGGTTTCTAAACTATTTCCCATCATCAATATTCAAACACCGGAAACTACCAAACCCCTCCCCGAAGCAGTTACACAATGCTGGAGAGGCGACTTTGACAGGAGCAGAGATTGAGGAACTGTCAGGCCGTTGCAGATATTATGTGGCGTCCCCTGTAGACAGTGCTGACCCAGTCCATTCACACTGTTATCTGTCACATCCATCACACGTTACTGAGAGTTTACGGCTTTTGTGTGGCGTTTTCCTGCAGGCCAAGAACAACACGGTTTAGGTCTCAAGTAACGGAGCAGCGGCAGCAGCCTGAAAAGGCCTCATAACAGTTACGTAGCTCATTAGTTCTGATTGTTCATGAAAATCCAGCAACAAGGACTGAAGTCAAACATCAGAGAGCTGGTAACTCATAATTCTGAGTGGCCGTCGTGCCAAGAGTCCTGAAAATAACGACGCGTGAGATTTCTATGGAGCTCATAGATTGGATTGATATACGGTCGAGGCTTGTTCCGTCCTAGGACTGGCAGAGCTACAATTGCTCCAGGCTCTATGAGTCAGCGCCGTGTCCACCGCCCAGCGCCCCATCACTTTGCAGCGTCGTCTTTTCCTTCTGTGCCCCGTATCCACAGGGACTTGTGTCTCTCATTGTTCAATGCTGCAACGTTTCACTTTTCCCGTCTAGGTTTTCAGCCTATGAAAACAAATAAGTAACTTTCCATTCAGTAGATCTTGAGAATACTATGAAGTTAGTGTAGAAATGACTTTTATTCTGCAGATGGCTTCGGTTGGCTGGTCCAGGCTTGGAGGGGTTAATGATGTAGATTTAATGGCGCTGGTTTTGCCGCTCATCCGTTACCGGGTGCTTTACCTTCCTCTACAGATAAAGTCGTTGGGTCAGGAATGTGGTGCGGATGGTAATTGCAGCCTCACTTTTTCCTGGCACAATGATGACGGCAGCGGATTACCGGGCCTGTGCGAATTTGGCACATGGTTCATCTGATTATCCAATTATTGTGAGTCGTTGGAATGTGTTACTGGGGGGAGGGGGACCACCACACTGCGCGTAAAGACTCTGCAACACTCTAAGGGCTTATTAAATCAATGCAAGGGTCAACGGAGACCTGTCCATCAGTCCTTCAGCTGCTATAATGTATACCACCAACATACCACAATGATGCCAGAGGGCTAACAACAAAAAATGTGGCAAAGAGTTGTTTTGTATGAAGGAAGCTGCAGCTCTTTACATTGTAGAGTAGAGCACCATGACCTCCAGATTAGTATGACCAGTGAGGATGAATGTTTAAGGCCTTGTGCACACTCTGCGCATTTGGTGCCGAAAATTCAGTATCAAATCTGCATGTATATCGTGAAGCCAGCAGTCTATGGCTAGGGTCTGATTTGCGTCAGTGTATAAACTGACGAATCTGTCTAAAACTTAGTCTCTGGCAGGCACAGAGCATAGGACTGATCCCAGGCCACGGGACCGAATCACGACTACCGCGATACCCTAGAGAGACAGCACCGGCCCGGCTTCCGAGTACCCCATAGCCTGAAGGCGCATCAGATACCTGATGCTTTGCGCAGCCACCGGCTTCACACAGAAGTCCCGGATATGCGCTGCAAACCACGTTTCCTGTACGCTCAGCAAAGCGCTTTTCCGGTCCTTGTGAGTGGAGCTGGAAGCTGCGCGATGCATCAGGTATCCATAGAGATGCATAGGCAGGCGGCACATAGCATTACAATTACATTTAACGCTATGCGCTCAGGCTGCCAGAAACTAAGTTTTAAGCGGATTTGTCAGGTATAATGCTGATGTGGCTAACCGCCAGGCAGGCCACCACCGGGGTACTGCACTCCTCCATTTGAGGGAGAGTTGTGCCTCTGCTCTGCAGATGCTGGGATGACGCAGTTGCGCTTCACACACACACACACACACAACACTTAGGACCCCGGGATGGTGGGTGGATGAGGTGGGAGGACCCAAGCGTAGCCAGGAGGGAAAAAGGAGCAGGAGGTAGTAGGAGTAGAGAAGAGAGTAGAGTGGAAGAGAGGAGGAGAGTGGACTGGAAGATAGAAGAGTAAAAGAGTGAGGAGGTGTTGGCTCCCGTGGGCACCACGCCCGCCCCAGGAGGGAACGACCAACAGGTGTGAAGGAAGGACAGAGCCATCGGGGTACAGAACAAGATGTAGATCCCCGTACGTCCATATCTGACGAGAGAACAGAGAGGCTGGTGGATGACACAGGGAACCGGCCCTGAACACGGCGCGAATGCTGTATACCTGAACCGTTGAAACCGTAGGCCCTCAGTTCTTAATGGGAACTGCGGCCAAACACCCGACAGAACTTAGAGAAGGCGGACGAACTTGGGAGCAGTACCACAGAGCGGTACAACTGAGCACCCGTGGCTGTCAGTACCTGAGCTCTGTGTGTGGAGGCGCTGAGAGGAGTGGTGAGACTAGCTTATAGTGCTGAGGGACCACCAGAGAAAGGAACACCCAGAAAGGAGAAAGAAAGAGACAACCCGAGAGAGAGACAGGAACACCAAAAGAGGCTCGACTGCACTGTCCCATTTCTGGAGATAACGCTGAACCGGAGCTTGGCAAAGGGAAGCACCCGGCAGCCATGCTGAAACAACTAAAAAAAAGTAACGGAACTCCAGCAGTGGCGTGGGAGACTCTTTTTAGCGGCGACCACTGGCTGCAGAGGCCGCATGAAACACCAGGGTGCTGATGACATAACCAACATCTGTCAAGGTACGAACTGACTTCTCCTTCCTGCTGCCCTGTGGACTGCGCTCCACCTGCAGGGAGCGAAACCATCTAAGCTGCAGGTCATCGTCCCCAGAGGTTCTGAAGCAGCGGCAGCCGCTCATGACCGTGCACTGCAGGTGGCATCACGAATACGCCTTTTCCTTTATTTTCCTTGTTATCTGAACTCTTAATTGACACCACTAGGGTCACAGAGCCGGGTGGCCACTTTGAGATCCCCCAAAAAAGAACCGTAAGAACTGGCCCGGTAACGAGTATCCCACGTCCCTGGAGTGGGTGTTTCACTGACGCATGTCTGACCCTAGCCTAAGTGCACCTTTACACGCCGCAACTGCGGCGAGAAATCTGACTGGCAAAAAAGGTTGCGCCTGATTCCGATTTCACAGCACTGCTCCAAAATCATAGGCAATCATGAAGGCGAAATTCCCTGCTTTTGGCGTGTGAAGGGGCGATAGGGATGGAATCAGCGTCGCCTACTGATTTCCCGGAGGCGTGCCACAGCGTGCTGGAGACCACGCCCTGTCAGTGATGATTGGTGGTGGCTACTGTGTTTCCATTGGCTGTCCCTTCACAGGGCTCCATATTTGGACAGCTGTCCATTCACACTACACAATGGCAATGGCGTCATGTATTATTAGCAGTTTTCTTGCGCAGGCTGGCCAATCATAATGCTATTGCGTTGTCTAATCAGCGTGTTTGGGGCGCGGAATACACCAGTCTGTCACGCCTATGTTCTTGCGACGCTAACCATGTACGACCACATTCCTTTGGGGATTGCGGCGTGTGAGGCGGCGAGGGAACTCCACCGGATGTTTCCCGCTGTTGCTGTGGCAACTTCCTGGGAGACACGTCGCCTTAGGTTGAGGGCAAAATTGTGGTGTGTAAAAGCGCCTTAGGCGTTCTGAGGCAAACATGAAAAATGTGCACACGCACGTTAGGTTGCCTCCTATCGCCGCCAAAAGTTGCGGCGTGTAAAGGTACCCTAAGGCTAGGGTCATACTTAAATATAGAATTGCGTTCACCGCATCCAGATCCGGATGCGGTGAACACAATTGTCTTCAAACAACCAACAATACGGCAACCGGATTGTTGAAGCCGCAATCCAGTAACCGGATTGCTCAGGATGTGTAATCCTGAGCAATCCGGTTACCGGATAGTTTGCTCATCCCTGCTGCCGCAGGGATGAGCAAGTTGTTCTGTGTGTGTAAAACCTTTTAATTTTATTATTAAATGTTCCTATAATGTCTCTAGGGTGTGCCCACTATCCCTAGAGAACTTCCACCCACTCAGGAGGGCATATAATGCTTTCAGCACTTATGTACAGCAGCCGACTCCTGTCAGCTGCTATACAGTTTTATCAATGAAAGCGCCGGGCTCCTCTGAGAGCAGCGCACATACTATAGCTACAATAGCATTGCGGATATTACAACCGCTCCAAAAACAACAGCCTGCATGATTTTTCACGCAGGCTGCAGAGTCGGAGGCGGTAACCGGATTGCTCGTAAAGCAATCTGGTTTTTATAATAGGCTCCTATGAGGAGCGTTTCCTTATCCGGTTTTGAGCTTTTTAAAAGCTCAAAACCGGATCAGGGTTTAAAAAAAAAACATGGATGTGTGACCCTAGCCTAAGAGAGTTCAGAAGTGCTGTGCCCAATGCTACCTTTTTTTCTTACGTATTTGGTGCAGATCTTGGATGCAGAATAAGCTGCAGCATGTCAATTCATCTGTTTTTTTTACAGCGTTTTTAGACCTCCAATCAATGAATTCATTATAAAATATGCAAGGAGAAAAAAAACGCAAATTATGGACCAAGAACTCATAAAATATGTGATGCGTTTTGGGTGCTTTTTTCATCTGCAACAACAAGCTTTCTACTGTAAGAGCGGTCACACTGTGGAGCTATCTACTGTAAGAGTGGTCACACTGTGTATCTCTCTACTGTAAGAGCAGTCACACTGTGTATCTCTCTACTGTAAGAGCAGTCACACTGTGTATCTCTCTACTGTAAGAGCGTTCACACTGTAGAGCTCTCTACTGTAAGAGCGGTCACACTGTGGAGCTCTCTACTGTAAAAGCAGGCACACTGTGGAGCTCTCTACTGTAGGAGCAGTCACACTGTGGAGCTCTCTATTGTAAGAGCGTTCACACTGTGGAGCTCTCTACTGTAAGAGTGGTCACACTGTGGAGTTCTCTACTGTAAGAGCGGTCACACTGTGGAGTTCTCTACTGTAAGAGCGGTCACACTGTGAAGCTCTCTACTGTAAGAGCAGTCACACTACGGAGCTCTCTACTGTAAGAGCGGTCAAACTGTGGAGCTGTCTACTGTAAGAGCGGTGAGCTCTGTACTGTAAGAGCGGTCACACTATAGAGCTCTGAACTGTAAGAGCTGTCACACTGGGGAGATCTCTACTGTAAGAGAGGTCACACTGTGGAGTTCTCTACTGTAAGAGCGGTCACTCTGTGGAGCTCTCTACTGTAACAGCAGTCATACTGCGAAGCTCTCTACTGTAAGAGCGGTCACACTACAGAGCTCTCTACTGTAAGAGCGGTCAAACTGTGGAGCTGTCTACTGTAAGAGCGGTCACACTGTGGAGCTCTGTACTGTAAGAGTGGTCACAATGTGGAGCTCTCTGCTGTAAGAGTGGTCACAATGTGGAGCTCTCTACTGTAAGAGTGGTCACGCTGTGGAGCTCTCTACTGTAAGCCTAGGGTCATAGTAGCGCTATGCCTGCTTTCAGGGGGGTTCCGTTAAAAAGATAGAATTTGGCAGCATTAACGCAGTGTTACCATAAAGGTAACGCTGCCTTTAGGCTGCGTTCACACATTTGCGTATTTTGCTGCGCTTTTTTGCGCGCGCTTTTTGCCGCGTTTTTCGGCTGCGCAAAAAAGCGCAACAAAATACGCAGGGGCTTTCACACACTGCGCTTTCTTTACTCCAGAAAGCGCAGTGATGTCACAGAGGGGAGGAAGAATCCTGCTTCCTTCTCCCCTCTGTGACCGCCCATTAGATTTCACAGTGTATTAATATACACTGTGAAATCTAAATTAAACAGAGGCAAATGTATGTAAAATAAAAAAGAATCAATACTTCACCTGTCCGACGCCTTCTCCCGCTATCCGGTCTCCGGTTCTAAGTGAGAGGTGTACTGACAAGACCTGTGGTGACGTCAAAGGGGGGCGTTCCCGGCGCTGATTGGCTAACTGTTCGCGTTCATGTGATATGTATCACATGACCGCGAGTGCCTGGGAACGCCCCTCTGACATCACCACAGGTCCTGTCAGTACATCTCTCACTTAGAACCGGAGACCAGACAGCGGGAGAAGGCGTCGGACAGGTGAAGTATTGATTCTTTTTTATTTTACATACATTTGCCTCTGTTTAATTTAGATTTCACAGTGTATATTAATACACTGTGAAATCTAATGGGCGGCCACAGCTGTCACAGAGGGGAGGAGGAAGCAGGATTCTTCCTCCCCTCTGGGAGAATACGCAGGAGCAGCTGCGTAAACAATTGACATATCAATTGTTTACGGAGCTGCGCTTTCTCCCGGAAAACGCAGTGCGTATTTTTGCGCAACGTCTGCACTGCAAAGTGAATTTCACATTCACTTTGCTGGCAGACAAAAGGCACATTGCGTATTTTGAAAAGCGCGCGTAAAAAAGCGCAGCAAAATACGCAATGTGTGAACGTAGCCTAACACTGCCAATTCATTCCTATGGGTGACAGAACCCCGAACACAGGTCAAACGCCGGCATCTAAGTGCTGGAGTTTGAAATCTTGCGCTATTTCCAAGCACATCACATGACACGGAAGCCCGCGTCATGTGATGCGCTTGGAAATAGTGTGGCACCCCAGGGTTCGGTTGCCATAGATACACCTGGGACAGAGAGGCATCTCCACATCAGGTAAGCCCATACATAACACCTTCCACTCCAGACCTGAATGGGGAGCTCTACAAACTGAGTTCAGGCGAGGTCCCCTATAAATTCAGGCCTGGAGGTGGAGTTAGGGAGTGAAGTTCCAGGGAGGACTGTGAAGACGTCCTGGTGACGGAGCTGTGCTAAGTCCATACCAGTGAGTGCTACTAACCTGCGTGAGGGACCCTAGAGCTAGGGTTAGAGGCAAGGAGTAGTAGTAGCAGATGGAGTGGAGCCATACTGGTTCACCCCGGAGGAACAGCGCCTGAAACCGGACACCAAAGTCTGTGACTGCAAGAGATCTACCAACCCTGCAGTAAAGACCGAAGGCCAGGGAGACTTCCAATATCCTGGTCACAGCAGCACTTAAGGCACAGCCACTTAGCAGAGCCCGGGACCGCAGCTGATACAGCGGTGCGCCGCAGCATAGCTCTCACAGCCTGCCATACAAGTGAGAGGGTCAGGGCCTAGCTTCAGACAGAGACCAGAAACACACACAGCGCAGCAAGGAGGCCTCATAACTCACCAAGTGTGGAGATCCTGAAATGTTACCAGACCACCCGGACCCGGACCATCAGAGAGTGTACCCTGGACTATACCTGAACCATCAGTAAAAGGTACGGAAACATCAACCCTGTGTGTGACTATTATTGCGGCCCCAGATCCTGCTCCCTTGAAAGTGTCAAGCCCCAGGCCCTGGGGTACTCGGGTACCAGGCTCGGTGGGTTGTTTCAGGGATTTCATGGGTGGCAGCGCCTGATCCCATGGCCTGGGTGACACTTCAAAAAGGGGTATATTTACAGGGGGATTAGAGTTTTTGTCATGTGACGCCACCTGTAGTGTCCTGTGATGGGTCACCAGCGCAGCCACAGTCTGCCGGAGGTGGATGGTAGTGCGGCTTAGATGGCAAAGCCCCCTACAGGTAGGGCTGTTCCTCCGGAGCAGTGTTCCTGAAAGGGAACAGGTTGATGTACGAAAACACACGCAGAGGCAAAGTCACTTTCTCCCGGGTACTTTACTGTCAACTTGTAGCAGCATCGGATACAGTTCACAGTTCAGCATTAGATGTTACAAATAACAGGTAGCTTAACGGGTGGCTGCAAGTGGAGCCCAGTTGGTATGGTGGAACCCTTGGTGTACCTTCGTTGACAAACCCATGTCCGTTCTTCCCCGCCTAGGATGGGCCTATATCTAGTAGCTCCATTTAGGTAGTACCGGGGGTCCTCTCACTCGTGGTGAGGAATCAGGCAGACCGCTCCACTGGCAGGGTGCTGCGGCTGATAGACAAGCCACAGCAGCCGGTTGCCGACTGCAAAGCAGGACTTTGGCCGGATCCTCGGGTCCGGTGTTCCCATGGTGAACTGGAGTATCCCCTGGAGTATGGTCGCTCCACTATGAGGATCTCCCTTTCTCTCTAGGGCCCGAACTTCTCTTGTCGGGCGCCCTCTTTCAGGATCTCCTCAAGGTCCCTTTTTCTTCCATCCGGTTTGGCTTGAAACCGACCCGGTTTGACCTTCCGCCTCTTTCCAATTAGTCAAAGCCTTCCAAACTCTTCTCCTTCTCCTGGTCCAAGACCCAGGACGAAAGACCTCCTTGATCCCCCTAGAGGTGAATATATCCCCTCCCGGGTAATCTCCCACCGCTCAGCTAATGTGGGAGTGCTGGGAATGGGTCCCACCCACCATTCTAGGGTTCACCTGCAGCTGGGGTAATTACACCTCTTTTACGGGTGCAATACCCCTCTGTGACGTCAGACCATGCCGGGCGCCAAAATAGACTGTCCTGCAATCCCCATATACCACAACTGCCCCGCAACCATCTTACTGCCCAAACATCACCCCGGAGGTCTCTGACCCACATCACTGGTAACCATACCGGAACCGTAGGTAACGTCACAAACTATTTTTATTATTTTTATTAACTCTTTTCAGCGACCACCAGGGCCACGGGATCGGGCACAGGCCCCAGTGACATCTCCTGTGAATCAACACCTGGAACCGGGTACCCCACGGCCCTGGGGTGGGTCAATAGTGCAAGATTTCTAACTCCGGCACTTAGATGCTGGCGTTTGATTTGCGCTCAGCGTTATGTCTCCCATAGGAATGAATTAGCAGCATTAAGGCAGCGTTACCTTTAATGTAACACTGCGTTAATGCTGCCAAATTCTATCTTTTTAACGGAACCCCCCCTGAACGCAGGCATAGCTCTGGTGTGACCCTAGCCTAAAAGCGGTCACTCTGTGGAGTTCTCTACTATAAGAGCGGTCACACTGCGGACAACTCTACTGTAAAAGCGGTCACTCTGTGGAGCCCTCTACTGTAAGAGCGGCCATGCTGCTGAACTCTCTACTGTAAGAGCGGTCACACTGTGGAGCTCTCTACTGTAAGAGCGGTCACACTGTGGAGAACTCTACTGTAAAAGCGGTCACACTGTGGAGCTCTCTACTGTAAGAGCGGTCACACTGTGGAGAACTCTACTGTAAAAGTGGTCACTCTGTGGAGCTCTCTACCATAAGAGCGGTCACGCTGCAGAGCTCTCTACTGTAAGAGCGGTCACACTGTGGAGCTCTCTACTGTAAGAGCGGTCACGCTGCAGAATTATCTACTGTAAGAGCGGTCACACAGTGGAGCTCTCTACTATAAGATCAGTCACACTGTGAAGATCTCTACTGTAAAAGCGGTCACTCTGTGGAGCTCTCTACTATAAGAGCGGTCACACTGCAGAGCTCTCTACTATAAGAGCGGTCACACTGCGGAGATCTCTACTATAAGAGCAGTCACACTGTAGAGCTCTCTACTGTAAGAGCGGTCACACTGTGGAGCTCTCTACTGTAAGAGTGGTCACATTGTGGAGCTCTCCACTGTAAGAGCGGTCACACTGTGGAGCTCTCCACTGTAAGAGCGGTCACACTGCGGAGATCTCTACTGTAAAAGCGGTCACACTGCGGAGCTCTCTACTATAAGAGCGGTCACACTGCAGAGATCTCTACTGTAAAAGCGGTTACATGGGGAAACTTAAAGTTCTGTGAAATTCTCCAAAGGGAGTTAGGCTAGGGTCACCCTTGGGAGCCTGCATCCAGTAACTGGATGCATTATTGGATCCAGTTTTTCCCTTTGTCTGTTTGGAGGCATTTTTACCGGATCAGGTACTGGATCAGGTACCTGATGTTACCTATGGGTAGGGTCACATTGGCGTTTTTTGTTTAAAATCCTGATCCGGTTTTGAGCTTTAAAAAAGCTCAAAACCGGACCAGGAAAGGCTCCTGATGGAAGCCTATGCAAAACACCGGATGGCTTCACAAGCCATCCGGTGGCCGGATCCGGCACTGCTGCCTGCGTTTAAAATCATGCAGGCAGCAGTTTTCGCAGCGTTTCTGGGACCGCACTGCGGTCACCGGATGGCTCAGGATGTGTAATCCTGAGCCATCCGGTAACTGCAGAGTGTGCGGATCCCGATCGGCCAAGTTAATAAAGATTTAATTTAAGTACAGAACTGACTGTTAGAGGTCTGTAGGGGGCTTAGACCCCCCCTACAGACCGGGCGGCCACTTCTATAGTGTTCTTCTACAATTGTACCTATGGCACGGGCTGATCTGAGCTCCGTGCATGTGGTCCAAATATCCCCCTCCCCCTATCACTATACAGGGGTGCATACACCCCTGTAGTACAGTACTGCTTTTATTTAAGTTATAAACAGCAAGATTTGTCCCAAACGGAAGATAATTAGATATTTACATGTTCCATAGGCAGAGTCGAGTGATTTCCATGGGCGGGGCTGTGTGCAGTAGCCTCCGCCCGCTCCTTCTTGATGCCCGCCCCCTCTGGCCGTAATCCAGTGTTGTGGGGGTGGCCGAGTCGTTAAAGGGGCGTGGCTAACCATGAGCCGCGGTTAGCCACGCCCCTTTAACGACTCGGCCACCCCCACAACACTGGATTACGGCCAGAGGGGGCGGGCATCAAGAAGGAGCGGGCGGAGGCTACTGCACACAGCCCCGCCCATGGAAATCACTCGACTCTGCCTATGGAACATGTAAATATCTAATTATCTTCCGTTTGGGACAAATCTTGCTGTTTATAACTTAAATAAAGCAGTACTGTACTACAGGGGTGTATGCACCCCTGTATAGTGATAGGGGGAGGGGGGATATTTGGACCACATGCACGGAGCTCAGATCAGCCCGTGCCATAGGTACAATTGTAGAAGAACACTATAGAAGTGGCCGCCCGGTCTGTAGGGGGGGTCTAAGCCCCCCTACAGACCTCTAACAGTCAGTTCTGTACTTAAATTAAATCTTTATTAACTTGGCCGATCGGGATCCGCACACTCTGCAGTTACCGGATGGCTCAGGATTACACATCCTGAGCCATCCGGTGACCGCAGTGCGGTATTCTGCACACATTTTTGAATAAAAATGTGTGTGACCGGAATTGCATTCACCGCATCCGGATCCAGATGCGGTGAATGCAATTCATGTTTGCAATGTGACCCTACCCTATATGTACCATCTTTTGCTGGATCAGGTACCCATAGGGACCTATGTTAAAAAACTGATCAGGTTTGCTAAAAGGGTAAAAAATGTTGCAGACCCTATTAAAACCTGACTTCTCAAACACTGGATCCAGTAGACAGATTGCAATTTGGCAAACAATTGTTAACATTGGAGTCTATGGCCAGGGTCACATTTGCGTTATGACCCTAGCCTGCCGGATTCCGGTTTTATCTTAGAACTTTTTCCAGCGCCGCATAGCGTTACCGCTATGCGGTGCTGGAAAACGCTGCCCTTAGTTACCCGCTGTTTACCTTAACGACCTGTCACACAGGCAGCGGCTTGGAGTGCGCTTTACAGCGCCGCACAGGAAACGCTGTCTGCAACGGTTTCCTGTGCGGTGCTGTAAAGCGCACTCCGAGCCTCTGCCTGTGTGACAGGTCGTTAAGGTAAACAGCGGGTAACTAAGGGCAGCGTTTTCCAGCACCGCATAGCGGTAACGCTATGCGGCGCTGGAAAAAGTTCTAAGATAAAACCGGAATCCGGCAGGCTAGGGTCATAACGCAAATGTGACCCTGGCCTATGGGTCAGGTACCTGATCAGGTTTTCAGAATGAAAAACTGGATCCAGTAACTGGATTGCAAACGGAAGTGTGACCCTATCCATAGGCGGCCGTCACACGCTGCAATATCTTGAACGATATCGTTTAAGCGATCTGCTTTTTGATCGCTTAAGCGATATCGTTTGTGCGTCGTTACGTGCGATCAAGCGATTTTACAATGTAAAATCGCTTGATCGTGACATCGCAGATATGAGAGCAGGACCTCATATCTAGCGATGAACGATGTAACAATCTGCTTCATCGTGGTGTGTGACACCACGATGAACGATCTCCCAGCGCAGAGCCTATGCTGGGAGATGGTATCTATGGCCAGGGTCACATCGGCGTTTTTTGTTTAAAATCCTGATCCGGTTTTGAGCTTTAAAAAAGCTCAAAACCGGACCAGGAAAGGCTCCTGATAGAAGCCTATGCAAAACACCGGATGGCTTCACAAGCCATCCGGTGGCCGGATCCGGCACTGCTGCCTGCGTTTAAAATCATGCAGGCAGCAGTTTTCGCAGCGTTTACCGGGACCGCACTGCGTTCACCGGATGGCTCAGGATGTGTAATCCTGAGCCATCCGGTAACTGCAGAGTTTGTGGTTCCCGATCGGCAAAGTTAATAAAGATTTAATTTGAGTACCGAAATGACTGTTAGAGGTCTGTAGGGGGGCTTAGACCCCCCTACAGGCCGGGCGGCCACTTCTATAGTGTGTTCTTCTATAATTTTACCTATGGCACGGGCTGATCTGAGCTCCGTGCATGTGATCCAAATATCCCCCCTCCCCCTATCACTATACTGGGGTGCATAGACCCCTGTATTACAAATAAGCTGTATTGATGTGTAGTATCGGTTAAATATGTACATATGCATTGTAAGTATATACTTACAATCTTTCGTAGGCAGAGTGAAGGAAATCCATGGGCGGGGCTGTGTGCAGCAGCCTCCGCCCGCTCCTTCTTGATGCCCGCCCCCTCTGGCCGTAATCCAGTCTTGTGAGGGCGGGCACGTCGTTAAAGGGGCGTGGCTAACTATGTGAGGAAGTGAAAAACTCTAAAGGTACCGTCACACAGGGAGATATCGCCGGCGATGTTGCCGACAACTGAGGGGCGTGGCCAGGTTGCGGCGACATCGCCGGAGAGTTGCCTCGTGTGACAGGGCGATAATCAGGGGGAAAATCGCCTGAGTCACATCGCCAGGTTTCCCAACAATGTTGGGAAACCTGGCGATGTTGGTCAGGCGATCATGCCTGATCGCCCTGTGTAACGCGGCAACCTGCAATGTTGCGGGCGATTCCGCCTATCTACAACATTGCGAGTTATAGCACGCTGGGTTGCTGGGCAACCCAGCGAGCGATACCCGCGGCAACTAGCCGGCGACATCGCTGGTAAGTTGCTCCGTCTGACATCTCTTCGGCGATGTTGTCAGGGATGCGCGCTCCCGCGATCCCCGGCAACATCGCCGGCGATATGTCCCTGTGTGACGGTACCTTTAGGGTATGTGCCCACAGGGCGTTTTTGCCGTGGTTTTCCTGCGGTTTCCGCATGCAGAAAACCATTGGTTTTATGTTAATGTATGGTAATCTGTCCCTGCGGTTTGCCCACACATTGGTTTTGCAAGTGTCAAGAACTGTCAAATTCTTGCGTTTTTGGTGCGGATAGCAAAGAATGGACATCTCAATTCTTTTTTGCGTTTTTGGTGCAGTCAATGGGAAAAATGCAGCATCAAAAACGCAGTAAAAACGTGCCAAAAACGCGCAAAAAACGCAGACAAGATCATAGCACTTCTCCTGTCAAGGACTCTAGGATCCTCAGGTTTTCCTGCGTTCAGGACTGCAGCAAAAACGTCCTGTGAGCACATACCCTAAGGGCCACGTCACACGCATCGATTTTCAGAACGATATCACTTGAGCGATCTGCTTTTTGATCGCTTAGGCGATATCGTCTGTGCGTCGCTGCGTGTAATCAAGCGATTTTACAATGTAAAATCGCTTGATTGTTTGATCGCAGATTTGTGAACATCTTCACAAATCTGTCGCTGGTCGGCCGGTGGACACGCAAAATCGCTGCGTGTGACACCGGCAGACGACCGTTAAGCCAGCTCCCAGCGCCTCTCACAAGCGCTGGGAGCTGGTATCCAAGGTAAACTGCGGGTATCTAGGCAGCGGGCGCTGCCTAGATACCCGATGTATACCTTAGTTACCAGCCTCCTCCGCTCACCGGCTGGTATCTAAGGTACACATCGGGTATCTAGGCAGTGCGTGCTGCCTAGATACCCGCAGTTTAACTTGGAGACCAGCCTGCTCCCGCTTACCGCAGGCTGGCAGCGGGAGCAAGATATCATGGAAACGATATTTAAATCGTTTCCATGATGTCTCTGGTCTATTAATCTGAACGATATTGTTAGCGATCGCGCGTGCATGTGATCACTAACAATATCGTTCACTAAATTGATGCGTGTGACGGCACCCTAAAGGTACCTTCACACACAGCAATATTGCATGCAAATTCACTGGCAATTTGCTGGTTGCAGTGAAATCATGGACACATTGTTCCATTTGTACACGGCCACAAGATAGAACAATGTGTCCATGATTTCACTGCAACCAGCAAATTGCCAGTGAAATTGCCTAGCAATATTGCTGTGTGTGACGGTATCTTAATGCCACCCAATAAGGGTAGCAATCCTTGTAGTCATAATCGACTCTTTAACAAGCCTTTTAATATACTTATGTCGGCAGGCAGATAGCTGGTCCCCCAGACCTAATAATGGATGATGACTCTCATTCTATTCTGGCAATTAACTTTTTATTTTAATGATTTCCTACAATGAGCGAGAAGCAGGGTAATGTATAGTTTCACAGCCAGACACAATGTAATTTTCCCAAAATCTGTTTTTTTAATTGTGATTTTACAACAATTTACACGCTATAAAAAGTGAATTAGCAGTCGGGTTTCCAGCTCCGGGATGCTGAGCTCTTGGCGCCACGTCGGGTTATTTCTCAGCCATAAACACTGGTTTAATGTGCGTTCTGGAAGATGGATGAGTGACTGAGCTGGAATCACCATAGGACACTTTAGTAGACCTGGAGAATGGGAAAGAAAACATGGAGCACACAGTGAAAACATAAAGAAGGACCTGGAAGGGCCACAAATCTCATGTCATGGAGATCAGAGAGTCAGGGGACTGATCCCCATCACACGCACGTCAGGCCTGCTGAGATCCCACGGATAAGAGCGTCAATGCTTCATGGTGGATTTGGAGGAAAATCACTGATTGGTCATGGTAAAACCTTCCAGAAATGACCAACATGTGTTCAGGCTACGTCTTAAGTGTAGCCACAGGTCTGGGGTTGTAGATTTAGGAATTATATATGTAGACAGACTGTATTAAACCTGAAACACTTTAGGTGAAGAATACTACCACCTAAGGCTCTGTTCACACAAGTGCTGTCTGCAGAACACACTGACTGCACTGGACCCATGTTATTCAGTTGGGTTGTTCAGATAAGCATTATGATACATAGACTGAATGTCCTCGCTCATAGAGGCATGTATTTCATATTTGAGATGAGACACCTATTCAACTCTATAGGTGCTAAAAATAAAAATCAGATCTAGGGATGGGCGAATCTACTCGCTAGGACTCGTTACTCGGCGAGTAGTAAGGGACTCGCAGGACTCGGTACTCGGCGAGTTTCCCAGTGATGACTCGCACGAGTCCAATGCAAATCAATATCAATCCTAGTTTTGTCAGAAACGCTGACAAAACTAGGATTGCCATTGTTTGCATTGGACTCCTGCGAGTCATCACTGGCTACTGTGCCAGTGATAGCAGGGAAACTCGCAAAGTAACTGCTGTTTCTTTGCGAGCCGAGTCCAGCTGTCTTCTCTGTGCAGCTCCAGGGTCCTAGAGCCCGCCTGCTGCCTGATGTAGCAGTGCTGAGATTGTTCTCAGTCTGCTCATTCCTGTGCATGTAGCAGAGAGGACATCGCGTTTTGGACTACGTCGGACGGAAGAGGATTTTTTTAATTAAAGATGGAGTCCCTAATGGCTTTTTTTTTTATTTCAAATAAAAAATTTTCTCTGTGTTTTTTTAACCCTTTATTGGAGATTCTTAGTGGCTGGGTCAAACGTGGCCTGACATTAAGAATCTCGGGCTTAATACCAGCTTGTATAACAAAGCTGGTATTAACCCCTTTATTACCCAGCGTGCTACCGCCACCAGGGCCGCTGGAAGAGCGGGGTTCAGCGCCAGAGGATGGCGCTTCAATGAACGCGCCATCTTCTGGGGCGGCTGCGCGCTGCAATTTGCAGCGGGGGGTGCCCAGAAAGCTTGGGCATCCCTGCGCTGTGGATTCCAGCCCTCAGCTGCTTAGCTGTACCTGGCTAGACATAGAAATTGCGCGGAGCCCCACGCATTTTTTAAAAATTATTTAATGAATTTCAGAGTCAGAGTCTCAGAGTCAGAGTCAGAATCTCAGAATTTCATGAAATAATTTAAAAAAAATGCGTGGGGCTCCGCGCAATTTCTATGTCTAGCCAGGTACAGCTAAGCAGCTGGGGGCTGGAATCCGCAGCGCAGGGATGCCCAAGCTTTCTGGGCACCCCCCGCTGCAAATTGCAGCCCGCAGCCGCCCCAGAAGATGGCGCGTTCATTGAAGCGCCATCCTCTGGCGCTGAACCCCGCTCTTCCAGCGGCCCTGGTGGCGGTAGCACGCTGAGTAATAAAGGGGTTAATACCAGCTTTGTATTATCAGCTGGCCCTAAGCCCGAAATTTATGGTGGTCACGCCAATATTAGACATGACCGCCATGAATTTCTATTAAATTGTTTTAAAAAAAACACAACACAAAGAAAATTTTTTATTAGAAATAAAAAAAAAAGCCATTAGGGACTCCATCTTTAATTAAAAAAATCCTCTTCCGTCCGACGCAGTCCAAAACGCGATGTCCTCTCTGCTACATCCCCTGTGTATAGATATAGATCTCTATGCACAGGGAATGAGCAGACTGAGAACAATCTCAGCTCTGCTACATCATCTCTGTGCACAGACATTCATGTCTGTACACAGGGATTGAGCAGACTGAGAACAATCTCAGCACTGCTACATCAGGCAGCAGGTAGGCTCTAGGACCCTGGAGCTGGCAGCCAGCACAGAGGAGACAGGACTCTTATCTGTGCGAGTCAGCGATTACTTACAAAGTAAACGAGCAATGCAAATAAATGACAAAACTAGGATTGCTTCAGGCTGAAGCTTCCGAGACACATCTGCGAGTTGTAAATCTCACACTACTCGCTATTACTCGCTTCCCCATTCATTAACATTGGACTCGCTAGACTCGCAACGAGTAGCGAGTCCTGGGCTCGGACTCGCTAGAGTCAAGCGATTCCGAGTAATTTAGGATTCGCCCATCACTAATCAGATCCCATTCGGTTCAACCATATTAGGGTCAATCCAGCCAAAACCTGATGCTACCTGATTAAGCCTGTCTCCATAGACTTAGAATGGGGATGTAGGCACTTGTGGTGGTATAAGGTGTCCGCTGGATCTTTACAAATGAGTTTTGTTTTTCTCCTCCCCGGATGGATAAAGTTACAATTTGTGGGTCACTAATGTCACCGGATGTGGAGCACTGCAGCCAAACATAGAATGGGCTTCCATGGGTCCGGATCTGGCCAGGGTAGATCCGGCTTTCACACTGAACATGCCTAAACACCCTACCATTAGGCGCGTCCTATCAAATATTTCAACTTTCCGAAGTATCAGGCAAATAAAAACGGATTCAACCGTAGCGGTATTATGCCTGATCCGAGTGTCAGCTCAAGCATAATACTGCTGTGGTTGCATACGATTGCACAAACAAACCTGGATGCGATCGGACGCCTGATCACACCTGAAGGCAAGTGTGAAACCAGCCATATACCTGTTTTTTTACAGATACAGTCATGGCCAAAAGTTTTGAGAATGACACCAAAATGATATTTTCACATGATCTGCTGCCCTCTGGTTTTTATGTGTGTTTGTCTGATGTTTATATCACATACAAAAATATAATTGCAATCATATTAGGAGTACCAAAAGGTTATATTGACAGTTAGAATGAGTTAATGCAGCAAGTCAATATTTGCAGTGTTGACCCTTCTTCAGGACCTCTGCAATTCTCCCTGGCTGCTCTCAATCAACTTCTGGACCAAATCCTGACTGATAGCAGTCCATTCTTGCATAATCAATGCTTGCATTTTGGCAGGATATGTTGGTTTTTGTTTGTCCATCCGTCTCTTGATGATTGATCACAAGTTCTCAATGGGATTAAGATCTGGGGAGTTTCCAGGCCATGGACCCAAAATCTCTGTATTGTTCCCTGAGCCATTTAGTGGTGCTCCATCAAAAGGCATTGTTGGGCGCCAAACTGCTCTTGGACGGTTGGGAGAAGTTGCTCTTGGAGGACATTCTGGTACCATTCTTTATTCATGGCTGTGTTTTTAGGCAAGACTGTGAGTGAGCCGATTCCCTTGGCTGAGAAGCAACCCCACACATGAATGGTTTCAGGATGCTTTACAGTTGGCATGAGACAAGACTGGTGGTAGCGCTCACCTCTTCTTCTCCGAATAAGCTGTTTTCCAGATGTCCCCCCAAACAATCGAAAAGGGGATTCATCAGAGAAAATGACTTTACTCCAGTCCTTAGCAGTCCACTCCCCTGTACCTTTTGCAGAATATCAGTCGGTCCCTGATGTTTTTTCTGGAGAGAAGTGGCTTCTTTGCTGCCCTCCTTGAAACCAGGCCTTGCTCAAAGAGTCTCCGCCTCACAGTGCGTACAGAAGCACTCACACCAGCCTGCTGCCATTCCTGAGCAAGCTCGGCACTGCTGGTAGTCCGATCCCGCAGCTGAAACAGTTTTAAGATAGGGTCCTGGAAGCTTGCTGGTCTTTCTTGGGCGCCCTGGAGCCTTTTTGACAACAATGGAAGCTCTCTCCTTGAAGTTCTTAATGATGCGATAGATTGTTGACTGAGGTGCAATCTTTCTAGCTGCGATACTCTTCCCTGTTAGGCCATTTTTGTGCAGTGCAATGATGACTGCACGTGTTTCTTTAGAGATAACCATGGTTAACTGAAGAGAAACAATGATACCAAGCACCAGCCTCCTTTTAAAGTGTCCAGTGGTGTCATTCTTACTTAATCATGACTGATCGCCAGCCCTGTCCTCATCAACACCCACACCTGTGTTAATGGAATAATCACTAAAACGATGTTAGCTGCTCCTTTTAAGGCACGACTGCAATGATGTTGAAATGTGTTTTGGGGGTTAAAGTTCATTTTCTAAGCAAATATTGACTTAGCAAGTAATTGCTGTTAAGCTGATCACTCTTTATGACATTCTGGAGTGTATGCAAATTGCCTTTAGAAAAACTTGAGCAGTAGACTTTGTAAAAATTAATATTTGTATCATTCTCAAAACCTTTGGCCATGACTGTACATTGCAGTTCTTGAACATAGGAAACTCGTTTTGTTCATGTAAATTGTAATAACTGCTGATGTATAACAACGGATGGAATATGGATGACAATTGAGATAAAAAATTGTCAGTTTTTCTAAATGAAAGCAATAATTCATTTTTTATATGAACGTAGCCTAGCATTTTCATCTTGACGTATTTGACCTAACTGACTGTTCAAGATGTCTTCCAGCTTTATACAAATCATCAACTTATTCATTGTACAAAGAAACATTCTGCATCTTCATGATAGACTTTTCTTATTAATTCCTCAACTTTTTTAAGATTCCTCCTGGCTATCAGTCTTGTTTTCTTGTTTACTTCCAGAACCCTAAATCCTGTCCTGACCTTGTCCTAAAGTAATCCACAACTGAGCTAAATGGGCCAAGATTATTATCTTTTTTTTCTTTGTGATCTTAGGCTGGGGTCACAGTACCATTTTTCACATGCGTTTTTGGAGACCTGCGTTTTCAAAAACGCATGTAAAAAACGCACCCATAGGCCCCCATGTTAAAAAACGCATGCCCTAATAGCCAAAAAGCATGGGTGACAGTCCCATGTGTTTTTGGTGCTTTTCCAAAAACGCATGCGTTTTTTAATATGGGGCCTTATGGGAAACGCATGCAAAAACGCATGTACAATTAGTGCCATTCAAAAACGCATGCGTTTCCCATAGGAGCCCATGTTAAAAAATGCATGCGTTTTAGAAAACGCATGCGTTTTTTTAACATGGGCTCCTATGGGAAACGCATGCGTTTTTGAATGGCATTAAAAGGTACTAATTGTACATGCGTTTTTGCATGCGTTTCCCATAAGGCCCCATATTAAAAAACGCATGCGTTTTTGGAAAAGCTCCAAAAACGCATGGGACTGTCACACATGCTTTTTGGCTATTAGGGCATGCGTTTTTTAACATGGGGGCCTATGGGTGCGTTTTTTACATGCGTTTTTGAAAACGCAGTTCTCCAAAAACGCATGTGAAAAATGCTACTGTGACCCCAGCCTTAGAGGGGTTATCCAGGATTCAGGGGGAAAAAAAATGTGCCTACATGTCTGTTGTGCCCGACACCGTTCACCGCGCCGCCATGGAACGGTCTGAGACCGATCCTGTCAGTGATTTGCCGCTTCCGCTGACGTCATGTCTACAGAGAGATGGCTTCTCCACTATGTCAACGGACCTCATATCTGACGTCATGCTGATTGACAGCCAGCTCCCCCAATGACTTGTACCTTCTATTCTTCCTACCATGATGTCCTTCTCTAGTGATTTTTATCTATATATGATGTGTCCAAAGTAGGCAAGTCGTAGTTTGGTGATTTTTGCTTCCAGTGACATGTCTGGCTTGATTTGTACCAAAATTGATTTATTTGTTCTTCTTAGCATCCATGGTATTGATCCTTCTCCAGCTCCACATTGTAAAGGCGTTGATTCTTCTTCTGTCTTTTTTATTTATCGTCCATGCTTCACTTCCATATGTTATTGTGGTACCGGGCAGTAGTCAATGGGTAGGGTCACATTGGCGTTTTTTGTTTAAAATCCTGATCCGGTTTTGAGCTTTAAAAAAGCTCAAAACCGGACCAGGAAAGGCTCCTGATGGAAGCCTATGCAAAACACCGGATGGCTTCACAAGCCATCCGGTGGCCGGATCCGGCACTGCTGCCTGCGTTTAAAATCATGCAGGCAGCAGTTTTCGCAGCGTTTCCAGGGACCGCACTGCGGTCACCGGATGGCTCAGGATGTGTAATCCTGAGCCATCCGGTAACCGCATAGCTTGCAGTTCCCGATCGGCAAAGTTAATAAAGATTTAATTTGAGTACCGAAATGACTGTTAGAGGTCTGTAGGGGGGCTTAGACCCCCCTACAGACCGGGCGGCCACTTCTATAGTGTGTTCTTCTACAATTTTACCTATGGCACGGGCTGATCTGAGCTCCGTGCATGTGATCCAAATATCCCCCTCCCCCTATCACTATACAGGGGTGCATACACCCCTCTAGTACAGTACTGCTTTATTTAAGTTATAAACAGCAAGAATTGTCCCAATCGGAAGATAAGTATATATTTACATGTTCCGTAGGCAGAGTCCACTGATTTCCATGGGCGGGGCTGTGTGCAGTAGCCTCCGCCCACTCCTTCTTGATGCCCGCCCCTCTGGCCGTAATCCAGTGTTGTGGGGGTGGCCGAGTCGTTAAAGGGGCGTGGCTAACCGCGGCTCATGGTTAGCCACGCCCCTTTAACGACTCGGCCACCCCCACAACACTGGATTACGGCCAGAGGGAGCGGGCATCAAGAAGGAGTGGGCGGAGGCTACTGCACACAGCCCCGCCCATGGAAATCAGTGGACTCTGCCTACGGAACATGTAAATATATACTTACATGGGCGTACCCAGCGTGGGGCAGGGGGGGGCAGCTGCCCCCCCCCAAGAGGCTGCCCCCCTCATGAGGAAGGGGTGACCGCGGCACTGTGCGCGCGCTGCGCGCACCTAATGTAGTATTAGTATCGTTATATGTGTGTCAGTCACACTCGGCGGCTGAGGCTGCTGAGCTGAGGCAGCCACCGCACCTCTGCCCAGCCTCCACATGTCACCGTCACCTCACTGTAGCGGCGCCACGCGGCCGGCTAGTTTACCTCCGTCCTCAGGCAGCACCGCTCAGCTCAGCCTCGGTCTCAGTGACATGACAGCCGCAGCGTGTGACATGGGGGTGGCAGGCCAGCAGCCAGCAGGCAGGGGCGCAGGATGGATCATCATCTCAGCTCAGCCTCAGTCGGTGTCTGCTTACTGCAGATGATTATCAGCTCGGCAGGCAGGCCTGCAGGGGGACTAACTCAGAAGTGATGTTATGAGTAACATCACCGCTGAGGCTGAGTCCCTGCGGCTGCGGTGCAAGTATGAGTGGGGTCCGTCTGGGGACACTGCTGTGGTGAAGAGGGAGGCTGGAGCCAGGGGACACTGCTGTGGTGAGGAGTGAGGCTGGAGCCAGGGGACACTGCTGTGGTGAGGAGTGAGGCTGGAGCCAGGGGACACTGCTGTGGTGAGGAGTGAGGCTGGAGCCAGGGGACACTGCTGTGGTGAGGAGTGAGGCTGGAGCCAGGGGACACTGCTGTGGTGAGGAGGGAGGCTGGAGCCAGGGGACACTGCTGTGGTGAGGAGTGAGGCTGGAGCCAGGGGACACTGCTGTGGTGAGGAGTGAGGCTGGAGCCAGGGGACACTGCTGTGGTGAGGAGGGAGGCTGGAGCCAGGGGACACTGCTGTGGTGAGGAGGGAGGCTGGAGCCAGGGGACACTGCTGTGGTGAGGAGGGAGGCTGGAGCCAGGGGACACTGCTGTGGTGAGGAGGGAGGCTGGAGCCAGGGGACACTGCTGTGGTGAGGAGGGAGGCTGGAGCCAGGGGACACTGCTGTGGTGAGGAGGGAGGCTGGAGCCAGGGGACACTGCTGTGGTGAGGAGGGAGGCTGGAGCCAGGGGACACTGCTGTGGTGAGGAGGGAGGCTGGAGCCAGGGGACACTGCTGTGGTGAGGAGGGAGGCTGGAGCCAGGGGACACTGCTGTGGTGAGGAGGGAGGCTGGAGCCAGGGGACACTGCTGTGGTGAGGAGGGAGGCTGGAGCCAGGGGACACTGCTGTGGTGAGGAGGGAGGCTGGAGCCAGGGGACACTGCTGTGGTGAGGAGGGAGGCTGGAGCCAGGAGCACGAGACAAGCTACAAAAGTGAACAGCGAGTGAAGTCAGAGACATCACAAGAGGACAAGTAAGTTGGACAACAGTAACTGACTGGTAAAAATAGATGTATGTAAAAAAAGTGATGTGGGGGGGTTGGGGTGATGGGAGCCCAGAGGGTTGTATATGGGAGCCTTATGTGGGGGCTGCGCGCTGTATATGAGATGACATGTACTTCCATCTCATAGACAGCCCTGCCCCCCATAGGCTCCCATATCATATACAGCATCTCTATAGGGTTCCTATATCATTCATATATATGACCCCTAAAGGGCTCCCATTATTGGAGCTATATGTGATATAGGAGCCCTATGGAGCATTAGGGGGGCTGTATATGATATGAGGACTGTATGGGGTATTGTGGGGCTGTATATGAGATGGGACTCCAATATCATATACATCCCCCCATAATGCTCCCATATCATATTCAGCCCACCACATAGGGCTCCCATATCATATACAACCCCCCATAGGGCTCTCATGATGGGAGCCCTATGGAGGGGCTGTATATGATACAGGAGCCCTATGAGGGGCTTGTGTCTGTGTGTGGCTTGTGTCTTCTGTGTGTGGCTTGTGTCTTCTGTGTGTGGCTTGTGTCTTCTGTGTGTGGCTTGTGTCTTCTGTGTGTGGCTTGTGTCTTCTGTGTGTGGCTTGTGTCTTCTGTGTGTGGCTTGTCTCTGTGTGTGGCTTGTCTCTGTGTGTGTGGCTTGTCTCTGTGTGTGTGTGGCTTATGTCTCTGTGTGTATGTGGCTTATGTCTCTGTGTGTGTGTGGCTTGTGGCAGTCTGTGTGTAGCTTGTGTCTTCTGTGTGTGGCTTGTCTCTGTGTGTGGCTTGTCTCTGTGTGTGGCTTGTCTCTGTGTGTGGCTTGTCTCTGTGTGTGTGTGGCTTGTGTCTGTCTGTGGCTTGTGTCTGTCTGTGTGTGGCTTGTGTCTGTCTGTGCGTGGCTTGTGTCTGTCTGTGCGTGGCTTGTGTCTGTCTGTATGTGGCTTGTGTCTGTCTGTGGCTTGAGTCTTCTGTGTGTGGCTTGGCTCTGTGTGTGTGGCTTGTCTGTGTGTGGCTTGTCTCTGTGTGTGGCTTGTCTCTGTGTGTGGCTTGGCTCTGTGTGTGTGGCTTGTCTGTGTGTGGCTTGTCTCTGTGTGTGGCTTGTCTCTGTGTGTGTGGCTTGTCTCTGTGTGTGTGGCTTGTCTCTGTGTGTGTGTGTGGCTTGTCTGTCTGTGTGTGGCTTGTCTGTCTGTGTGTGGCTTGTGTCTGTCTGTGTGTGGCTTGTGTCTGTGTGTGGCTTGTGTCTGTGTGTGGCTTGTGTCTTCTGTGTGTGGCTTGTGTCTTCTGTGTGTGGCTTGTGTCTTCTGTGTGTGGCTTGTGTCTGTGTGTGGCTTGTCTCTGTGTGTGGCTTATGGCTTGCCTGTGTGTGGCTTTTGTCTGTGTGCGTGTGGATTTTGTCTGTGTATGTGTGTGTGTGTGGCTTGTGTCTCTATGTCAAAAATATGTATGATGTGTATGTAATGAGCATGTGTTGTCCTGTATAGGTTCCATTTAAAGGGTGTCAGCATTCCTTCTGTTGTTTCCATCTCTTTTTGAAATTCCCGCCTCCTGTTATACTCTGACATGCCGGCCGCAACTTCATATCTGGTCCAGTGCATTGTGGGGGCTTATGACATGATCTGCCTCCACAATGCATTGGGCCGGATATGACGTTACGGCTGGCATGTCAGAGTACCACAGGAGGCGGGAACGACCATAGCTTGCCCCCCCCTAGTTTTGATCCTGGGTACGCCCATGTATACTTATCTTCCGATTGGGACAATTCTTGCTGTTTATAACTTAAATAAAGCAGTACTGTACTAGAGGGGTGTATGCACCCCTGTATAGTGATAGGGGGAGGGGGGATATTTGGATCACATGCACGGAGCTCAGATCAGCCCGTGCCATAGGTAAAATTGTAGAAGAACACACTATAGAAGTGGCCGCCCGGTCTGTAGGGGGGTCTAAGCCCCCCTACAGACCTCTAACAGTCATTTCGGTACTCAAATTAAATCTTTATTAACTTTGCCGATCGGGAACTGCAAGCTATGCGGTTACCGGATGGCTCAGGATTACACATCCTGAGCCATCCGGTGACCGCAGTGCGGTATTATGCACACATTTTTGAGAAAAAATGTGTGGGACCGGCATTGCATTCACCGCATCCGGATCCGGATGCGGTGAATGCAATTTAGATTTCCAATGTGACCCTACCCAATATCTGTCTTCTTTGTGTTGAGTAGCAGTCCCATGTTCAAGCTTTACATCTTGACACTCTGTAATAAGTCTTTTATTCCATCTACACTCGTTGCTATCAATGTTGAGTCGCCTGCGTATTAATGATTGTTGATGACATGTCCAGCAATTTTGTTTCCTCCTTCTTTTTCAGCAAGTCCAGCCTTCCTGAATATAGCTTCTGAATAAGTAAGGAGAAATGATGACAGGATGCCGCCTTGTTTGATGCCTCGCTGTACTTTGAACCATGCAGTGTCACCATGTTCTGTTCGGACTTTTGCTTCTGACTGGAATACAGTCCTTAATAAACTACAAGCATACAGTATGATCGTACAATGTGACTCTGGACACAGATATGTGGCGCCCCTGAGGCTCTAGTTGCCACAGAGCTACTGCACCTCATCCAGAGGCCCATGTTGTGGGTTTTATTAGACGGGTCCCCCATATCGCACTTAGGACAGTGGGAAGGACACCCCAGTCAGGGACCTCACTGTACCTGCTAACTTGAACTGGAAGTTTAATTAGAATAATGTTATTTTTATAATGTTCTCATGCAACATTGAAAAGAAAGAGTGAGTACCTCCCATAAAGGGAAGCAACAGTTACCTGTTCAAATTTTTTAAACTGTTTTTAATGCATTCCCAAAATTTTGCTTGTCTTTTCTGTTTACCCAGGTCCAGCCTTCGGATGTGCTGGGTTTTATGAGAGGGGTTTGTGTCGCCACTGAGGGTCCAGTCGCCACAGAGTTACTGCACCTCAGCCAGAGGTGTGGTACCTCACTCTCGGGTAAGGAAGGGACACTACTTGGCACCCACACACATGTATCCAACACTACACACTCCAGGTTGGGGGTTCGGGTGGATCCTGTTTAGAGAGAGCCCCATTCCAGGCTGGAGGGGAGACAGGTAGGGGATGTGGGTGGAGGAAATGGGGCAGGAGTACTAAAAAGTGGGAACAGACTGAAGGACATATAGGACGGACTGACGTCGGAGGACATGTGAAGACCGTGAGGAGTTGGAGACAAGGAGATGAACGGACATGTGAAAGAGACGTCCTGGGGACTGGAGCAAGTGGAGCTCATCCCAAGATGGAGAGACAGGACAGAACTGATGGAGGAGCCAAAGAAGGGCTCAAGAGGGACAGAAGGAGTCCCAGGGGCACGGGAAGTGAGTGATCCACTAGTGGTGCCCGCATCAGAGCTGACAGAGAACCTGGGGTCAGCTAGAGGGACTGGGCCGCAGAAAGGGGACCAGCCCCAGCTTACCGGAGTAGCTGCACGACTCAACTGACAAACTGGGGACCGAGGTGACTTCAAGCACCACAGTCCTAGTCCACACTTATTGGTTGAAAAGGTGGCCACATAGGTTCAGGATACTAAGACGAGGTCGCCCGACAGGACCTGAGGCTACCGGCTCAAGACACTAGGTGTGAAGCACTGGGAAGGAAGGTGAGAATCCAGTGCAGGGAGATGGCCTAGAAAGGAACATCAGAAGGGAGTCCAGGTAGAATGTCCCTGAATAATTCGAGAGTTGTCTGGAGCCCTGGCCCGGAGAACATAGCACCCCTTGGAGGCTGGCATCACCTGAAGCAGTCTGACAACTGTGAGTAAACTTCAAAAACTACACCTTGCTGCATTCTGAAGCTATCACCATGCTGTTGTCCCTACTAATAACTTTAACCCTGCCCTGGGGCTCACAGCTCTACCCGTGGAGAGCTACATCACCTTAGCTGCAATACCACCAGCCCCAGAGAATCTGCCCTGCAGCGTCGGCATCCATCCCAATTGCCGTAATCCACGGGTGGTGTCAAGAAATCAATTCCCCAAATAAACTACCCCCCAATGTTAATGACACCGGAGCTGGTTTAGCCACCGTGACCTCCCCAAGAGAACTGAAGGCCCGGGTTCCGAGTGTCCCATGGCCCTGGTGGGGCATGTCAGATATGCAGCTCTACCCAAAGGCTAAACCAAAACTTTAAACTAAGGTGAACCTGCCAAACTTTTCAAGCAGAAGACAATTCCGGAAACTCTGGTGTTTTACCCCTAAAATGTCTACTGTTTAATTTTTTATTTTTAGATTTCTGAGCTTCTTTTCTATGGTTTTGTCCACTGGCAGATTTTCTGAGGTTTTCCTATGGTTTTTGTGAAGTCTTTTTTACTGTTGTTCTCTGGACGTTTTTTTTCACTCCATTGAATAATGAAAAAACGCTAGTGGTTTATTTAAGTTAAAACTATGACAAAATTATCAAAAAACACCTGGCTGTCCGTGGAGTTTTCCAATTGACTTGCATTGTAGAATACAAAGCATCTTTCGAGTACAAGACTGCTGAGACCCAAACACCATTTTTGCCTATGAAATGATGCAACACCAAACTCTTAACCATAACTTCTTTATTTAGTAGAGATCAACAATACAACTCTCATCTTTACGTTGGCAATAAAATGGTTGCAGCTCAAAACCAGGTAATATAACTTTGCCTAAAACCTGGGTATTGGATAATTTCCACCAATGGCCTTCCGATGCGGGTATCTTCCCATTAAACAATACCACCAATTCTGCAGCTGTGAATTAAACACAAAACACAGGGAACACAGGGAAGGTAGTCAGGCAACCGGTCCGGGTCTTCAAGAGAAGGGGACCGGAAGGCGGGATGCCTGCACACAGGAAGGGGAAGTGACCCTGTCACATCATTTGGCAGAGGAGCTCCTTAAAACCAGGCGGGAGGCCACAGTAGCCAGGGGGCAGCAGCTCGATAAGGCTGCGGTGCCCCACAAACTCCAGAAGAATGAACCGGTCTTTTAAGCACATGCCATTTTTAGAGACCTGAAGTGGTAAAAGATGTTCAAAAGCCTGAACATATAACTACAAGTCATTTTCACTTAGAAATACTTATCTTGTTTTTTAGGTGGTTTCCGTAGAAGAATCCACCTGAAAAAAGCCATTGTGTGTGTATATACCCAAAGGCTGACCACAGGTACAAAGTAACAGAACATCAGGTCCAGCATTACAATGAGCCCGGGCTCCCCTCTTTCTGACCTTGAGTGTCATAAGCTATGGAGATCAGAGGGATATATAAAAGCCGCTCTGACAGATGACATGATGAATAATTTCTCTTTGGAAACGTTATACTCCGGGTGTAATGCATTGCCGGTAAAGTCACTTCCGTGGAGGTGCACTGAAAATAATAATTATCACTGCAAGGCAAGAGTAATAAAAAATTCATGATAAATATTCTGGTATAGTAGGAAATCCATAGGATGTGACAGGTTAAGACCCGGAGCAAAACCTATATGAAGAGTTGGAGATATCCCTGTGGCAAATCTAGGACTCTTTTACACAAGATGTGGAAAACCTTCACAAGGATATCAGTTATCAGTGACTTACAAAAAACTATGAAAGCTTTCACTGCCCCCAGCCCCTGCACCACCCAAAAAACATATTCAGTCATAACCTAGTTTTACGCTATCTGCTTTTCTGAGAGCTGCGTGATAATCATCATGACTGCCAATATTGGTTCCACTGGGGTCACCTAACACACAATAACTACCAATATATAACAATTATACCTCTCACAGGGAGGTTCCTCAACTCCTTCAGATTCCTGAATGCCAATGTACAGTAGACACTCCTGTTCATGCAATGTTATTCCTTACTCTTGTGTAGGACACATTGACCATGTGTCTCCTGACTGCTGTGTCCCGGTATTTCAAGGGTTAATGTCCCATGCCCTCGTTGATGAGGGGTTTCGAGCACTGTATAGATACTCTGCTCCTCCGTGACGGTCACATTAGGTAGTTTTCCTGGTGCCAGGAGTCCGGCAATGAATTATTTGCACTGTTTAAACATTGGCCATTGTGCCTTTTGAGAGAGTCTCGAGTTTACAAATAAAACATGGCTGTGACCTATCCCAATAAAGGTACAAATGTTTGTCATTCTTTGGGCATGGGACTTGGGGTGCGGGATTGTTTCTGGGGTCTCGGCAGTCTTGGAATGTGCACATTGTAGATTCAGACCGAAGGCAGCAAAAGCACTTGGTTTCACAGTACGATTTAGTTAAATCCGATGCTATCAGATAAAATTCGGACAGCATCAGATCCGATTTAGCACCCATGTTCTCCAATGGGGATCGGATCGGATTGGATTTACACTTAATGGCATTCGATTTGCATCTGATCCGATTCTGTCCGATTTTTTTCAGGAGCCAAAATCGGAGACTTCTCCGATCTTGGTATCCGATTCAAAAATCGGACAGAATCGGATCAGATGTGATCCGATGCGATCCAATTAAAATAATATGGGAGTCTATGGGTGATCGGATCGGATGGAAAATCGGATCCGATATCGGATCCGATTTTCTGTATTGAGCATGCTCAATACCCTAGACCACTCCCAAAACCTCCCACAGCCCTCCCCCAGCCATCAGATCCAATAAAAAATCAGATCGGATGGCATCCGACTTTGAGCATCCGATGCTGTACGATTTTCATCGGACAGCATCGGATTTAACAAAATTGTAATGTGAAAGTAGCCTAAGACACATATGTCAATATGGAGTAAAGAAAGACATTTGAAACAAATCAGAATGTATATTTCATTCTTCACAGTTCTCCCTTCTTCTACTCTGATGACGGCTTTACCCCCTCTGGCATTTGCTCCAGCAGCTTCATCAGGTTGTCATCTGGAATGGCTTCCAAAGAACAGGTTGCCTCAAACAAGAGTTCATTAGTGGAATCACTGGCCCTCAGAAAATGTTTGCAACGATCACGTGTTTTCCAGAGGCGGTATTGGTTCACAACTCCACACAACTGTTCTAAGCAAGTGTAAGATGCACTGCCGCCCCCCACCCTGCAATCCACTGTTTCTAGGGAAGGGTGTACTGCAGTATAAGTTGGGCGATGTAAAGTGTATTTGTCACGTTTTGACTGCTTTACAGGCCATAAGTGCTGCTGCTTTGTTTAAACAGTTTAAACTGAGTTTTTTCCTTAGTCTATGCTGTGAGCTGCAGCTCTGCTGGTGGAGGAGTGAGTCATAGCATTTGGGTGGAGATGGAGGGGTGTGTCTTAGTATTCAGATCTCCACTCCACCAGCCTTAAAATAGCTCCACTTCTCTTCACTAGGTTTCTCAGAAAGAGTTCATTTCAGACTCTGCTTGGACACTGTGCAGAAAGGACTTGCAGTGCTTGCTTCTGTTGCTATTCGTGTCCATAGGAGCTGCTGGGTTTTCCTGGTCTGTGGGTGGAGGTAGGGGCTTTTAGCCTAGCATTAATCAGAGCAAAGGGTTAGGGTGGCGGCCTGGACGTCCTCACCTTCAGAGGTAATTCCAGGATCAGGGTGAGCCAGGGACACCTAGTCTAAGGGTCAGACTAGTTTCCCAGTTCGCCTTGCCCTTCTTACCATCTTGTCTCCTGATTCCCCATTCACTATACCACCCTGTGACAGTATTAAATTGTATATTGTGCTTTAAGGTGTATTGTGGACTGCTTCCCTGGTTTCCTCAGGAAGGGAGAGTGTTAAAGTGTAGTTTGTCCACCCATTAGGATTGGGTGTAGGAGTTAAAACTAGACCTCAGCCATTTTTTGTTAGGAGAGTCAGTGAGGCGATTCGAGTGAAAACTGCATCTGTGGGAGGTGCGATGAGTGGAAGACCAAAGGTGAATTCAGTTGGATCCAGTGGATCAATCCTGGGCCCTGGACTCGTGGATCTCGTGAAGTGAAAAACCAGAGCAACCTGCCGTCCATGCCTAACCAGGTTTGATCTGTTTGGAGAGTCTACCCCAGGATAGCAACTGTGAACCTCTGGCTACTGACCTGCCCCAGGGTATGGGATACTCGGAACCAGGCTATCATACAGTTCCGGGGAGTCACAGGGGTCGAGACCCGGCTCCGTGGCCCTTGGGGCAGCTGTAAAGGGGACTCTGGCTTGGTAGGGAAAGGGGTGATAGATAAGGAAGTTATTTGTGACGCCACCCATGGTATGTGGCTATAGGTGGCCACCGCTGCTGCAGAATCTCTGGTGATAATGGATGGGCAGCTGAGATGGACCGGCTCCCCATGGGCGGAGCAGATCCCTGGGGCAGATGAAGTAGTAAAGGAGTAGGGTGCAGGATGGAGGATGCGCAAATAACTGAAGTCCACAGCAATGAATGTTTTCTTTACCTTTACTTGTCCTTCACAGGTACAATCCAGGGCACTGGTTTAGATATTACTGTAGACTTGGGCAGCCTGGAAGCAATCAGGAGAGATCCACATAGCCAGGTGTGTTGGAGGCCTCCCTTCTGCGCTTTCACTTGCGAGTCCCCGCTGCTGCATGAAGCTGTTCTGCGGCTCTTTCTCTCCCACTCTCCTTTAATCTGTACCTGTATAGCAGGCAGTGCTAGCCCTGTTCCAGGGGCTGCTCCTCAGTGGAGACCCCGGGCTCTAGTATGCTAAATGTTCTCCAGGTGTTAGGTAGGCCAGTGGACCTGGAATCCTCTGCCTCTCTAGATTTCTGCTGCTGGGCCATTAGTACCCGAGCAGCCTTGGACTCCTGTGTCTGGTTTTCTGGCTCTATACCTCTGGGGTGAGCTTGACACCACTCTGCTCCCCAGGCTCTCCTCTCCTTCCTCCTCAGACTCACTAAATGGCTGTTCTTACTCACCCCACCTCCAGGCCAGAACGTTTATAAGGAAGCTCCCCTTAAGTCAGGTTCTAGAGCTTCCCCTTCTGGTCTGGAGACAGGAAAGTGTTGGATGCTGTGTCAACAGAATAGGGAACCCCCTTTTTGCTTCCAGGCGTTACATCACCCACTAAGAAGGAGACAATGCCATTGTTGCAACCAGACCCCTGGGGTGCTACATTACCACCTTGAGGACTATTTTATCTGAGGCTCAAGTGAGTAGATGTGACGCAATAGTGGATAAGCTTTGTCCAATGGTTGCCCCACTAACTTTCCTTATATATAGCTAATCTCTGCGGGTGGGATGGGACGGCAGCCGCGCAGGACTGTTTCACTTTGCTAAGCAGACCAGTGATGTTAATGGGATCATGAGTAAAGCAAAAGTAAAGGTGCAGTCACACATAACGATCGCTCCAACGATCCCGACAGCGATAACGACCTGCCGGGATCGCTGGAGTGTCGTTACCTGATCGCTGGGGAGCTGTCAAACAGGCAGATCTCCCCAGCGATCAGGCCCTGGGAGCCACCTCCCACATCGCTCCCTGCTTAGCGCTGTCTTGGCAGAGCAGGGAGAACGCTGGCAGCGCACGCTGCTTGGATACCCGCTGTTTATCATAGTTACCTGTGTTCTCCCTGCTTACAGGCAGTGCTAAGCAGGGAGAACGCTGGTAACCATGGTAAATGCCGGGTATCTAGGCAGCGCGCGCTGCCTAGATACCCGGTGTTTACCATAGTAACCAGCCCTGTGAAGTCACAGATCGCTGGTTTCTCGCTGTCACACGCAGCGATGCGTGCTGACCAGCGGGAAACCAACGATCAAAAAATGACCCAGAGCACTTTGTAGCGATCAGCGACCTCACAGCAGGGGCCTGATCACTGCAAAGTGTCACACATAACGACATCGCTGGAGAGATCGTTGTAACGTCACAGTTACAACGATCTCTCTAACGATATCGTTATGTGTGACTGGGGCTTAACAGTACTGACACCAGAGCCAGGGAAGCAGTCTGCCATTAAAATGCAAATTGATGTGAATTGTGTGGCTCCTGTAACGTTAAGGAAAAATGCCCACAATGTGGGTGTCTGGACACTGTTCTTGTGTAGATAAGTAAAAATCCATTGAGGTTAAAAGAAACAACTGTGTCGGTGTCTTCCCTCAGGAATTCATATGGTGAAGAAGATCCTGTTTGCACTATGGAGGTGACTGACCATCTGGGATTGTGCAGCAGCCAGGGCTCAGCTGTAACTACTGCCCCGCGCCACCCCCACACAAGAATATGTCAAGAACCACTCAACTAAGAGAAACAACAGTCCACCATTACTTTAAGACATAAAGGTCAGTCAATGTGGAAAATTTCTAGAATCTTGATGGTTTCTGTAAGTGCAGTTGACACACCCACCAGGACTGTGGGGTACTCGGAAGCGAGTCAAAGTTATCTGGGGAGGTCACGGGGTCGTGACCCGGTTCCGTGGCCCTGGTGGTATCATTAAATGGGAAGGGGGAGTTTATATGGGAATTGAATTTGTGAACACCACCCGTGGGTTTCGGCAATGGAGGATGGATGGCCGACCCTGCAATCAGCCATTGGTAATGCAGCTAATGTGATCTTGCTCTCCACGGATAGAGCTATAGGCCCAAGGGCAGCGACATATATCCTGTCCTGTACAGTAATAGTGACGTGGAAGACAAGTGACTCACCGTAGCCGGGGGTACACGTAGCGGGCCTTGTTTCTCCTCCAGTCAAGGAACGCGCCTGCGGTGGTGTAGGCCCGGTAGTCCAGATCAATAGGGAATGGCGGAACAGTAGGGGTGATTTGTCTTCGTGACGCCACCTGCGGGTGTTCTGGTAACTCTACCAGCGCTGTTCGGGTCTCCGGGGGATGTTATACAGCGAGATGGAACGCTCCCCACAGGACGAGCGGGAGTCCCCGGAGCCGGGAGCTGCGCAAGATGTTGTGAGGCAGCTGCGGGGTGCTGCGCGCTGAATCCAGGAGTAACGTACAACCAC